>JAJQOW010002816.1:0-11871 GCA_037975125.1 Latrodectus hesperus
ATATATACATATAGATACATATATATATATATATATATATATATATATATATACATATAGATACATATATATATATTATATATATATATATATATATATATATATTATATATATATATATATATATATATTATATATATATATATATATATATATATATATATATATATATATATATATATATATATATATATATATACATATATATATATACATATATATATAAATAATATATATATATATATATATACATACATATATATATATATATATATATATATATATATATATATATATATATACATATATATATATATATATATATATAATATATATGTATATACATACATATATATATATATATATATATATATATATATATATATATATATATATATATATATATATATATATATATATATATATATATATATATATATAAAGAACTCCATATAGTAATGAAAAATTGCAAACATTTTGAGATTTTGAGTGCAAAAAGTACAAAGTGGATATTTATTTCATAGATTTGAATATTTTAAAAATTGTAAGGAACTATTCAGAAAAAATAAAGTTCACACTTAAGAATTTTAATATGAAATAGTTAGCGATGACACCTTTCTGTATTTTAACATACCCTATTATGCTCAACTATCACCTACAATATCTCATTTATCGGTTTGCTTTGAAATCTTAGTACACCCTTTGCCCTGGTAAAATAAAAGCTAAGTAAGCAAGCGGTAAGTCATTTGTCAAATATACATTCTTCGACAATCCCAATCACTGCTCTGTCTTCAGAAGTGAATTGATTGCAATAGACCTGGGACTAGAAGCTATTCTTTCTGAAGAGGATTATGGTGACCTATGGATCTTGTCTGACAGCCGTAGTTCTCTCCACCATCTTAGTAATTGGCTTCTTGTAGGCGACAAGATCAGCAACTCTATCCTGCTTAAATTAAAACTCATTTCACTTAATCATGATGTTCACTTGCAATGGATACCTTCACATGTGAATCTCCACGGGAATGAAATGGCCGATAATCTTGCTAAGGAGGGTTGCAGGATTTCAAATACTCCCTCTTCCACACTTACTTTTCTGGAATTATACTCCCGGGAAAAATCAAAAATCTCGGAGGAGTGGAAAACACCCCCCACCCATAATTGGTACAAGGGATCAAAACCGGGATTGTCCCTTGACCTCCCATGTGACAGACGTACCCGGACTGTTCTCTCGAGACTTGCTAGCGGTCATATTAAGTGCCTCTCTTTCAACGAGGGCAGGAAAACTTTCGTCACCTGCACCAAGTGCCAAAATCATCAGGCTTCTCCTGAGCATCTTTTGGATTGCATGGGTCTCTCTAGGGAGGATCTCTTTAGCAATCCTCTTTTAGTCCTCGACTTCCTTACAGTCAACGAACTCGTGGATCTAGTCTGACTCCGTCAGACACGGAGGATAAGCAACAACAACAACACATTCTTCGAACCAGGTGTCCTCATTCAGCTCATCGTAAAACGCGATATTTCATCAACTATATAGTCTGTGTCACATGACGTTAAAAACAGTATTATTCCATACACTAATATAACTACAAAAAATATAAAGAATACAGGCTAACCACATTAATTATATGAAAGTATGTTCCACATTGTGACCGACAAAAAAAATCTTTCACTCGATTACTTCTTTGGCTTTAACTCTCTTCACCAATGTGAAAAGATTCTAATTTTAAAATGATTTGTCTATTACATAGAAGTATGCAAAGCAAGCTGAGAAAGTTAATATTCCATGTAATGTTCTTGAATAAAAGCTGATGGTTATATATTTTATTATAAATTTTATAGGTTTTATTATATTAAATTTTTTTAAATGTGTAAAAAAAATTTCATACATCTTTAACTATAATTCTTGGATGTAATTTACAAGTAACTAACATTTACGAATAACTGTATGTAATTTACGAATAAACTAACATTATATATACTCTGACATTTTCCTCAGACAAAATTACAATACATTTTACGATTTTATTGAAAAATCTATTTTACTTTGCAAGGAAATCGTTGGACAGATGTCGTATAACTTGGCACGTTTTAGAATAGAGTGAATTTTTTGAAGGATTTTACTTTTTATTCTTAAAACTTTGATATCTTATTACGTCAGAAAAATTGGAAATACGCGAAAGATAATTCGATAAAAGATACTCGAACATTCTATTTCGGCTTTTGTGGTGAAACTCGGTAATTTTTAGAAAAACTCCGAGAAAAACCCAGATTCGTTTTTGATAATTGAATGACAGAGACAACGATTCAAAACAAATATAATATAACTTAGTAATTCATTTTAGCAACTTAATAACAAGAGAAATTTACATTTACCATTAAATCATTCTCGATTAAATAATTAAGGAAATTCTAACATTCAATCTCTTTTGTGACATTTACACAATAATGTATCGTAACTAAAGTGTGATCAGGGGGAATCAGAATGAGAGATCAAACTCACCTTTTCCGAAGTATTAGGTTGGTGCGTATGAAATGTCGGATTCTCTTTACATGCGGACGTTTTCCTCCCTGTTTTCGTTATACTTTTGTATTTGTCATAACCTCATTCATACTCGTATTGTCCACTGCCAGAGACTCATTTCAGCAAAATAGGTTTTCTCGAAGGTCTTCCCTTTTTTATTTCTTTTGAGTTTATTGCCGATATGAATTCTGCCGACATTCGCGTCATTTTCTTATAGGAGTACAAATTTGGTAATAGTGCTGCAAAAGCTGCACGCAACATAAACCAAGCGTTTGGGGAGAATACGGTTAACGATCGGAAAGTGCAGCGTTGGTTCGAAAAATTTCGGACTGGCGATTTTTCACTGCAAAATGAGCCGCGCGGAAGACCCAAAACGTCTGTGAAGAATGATGACCTGAAGGCTCTAGTGGAAGCGGATCCAGCCGTATCCACGAGGGAACTTGCTATCAGGATGAAAGTTGACCATACAACGATATTGAGACACCTTTCTGAGATTGGCAAGGTTAAGAAGATGGACAAGTGGGTACCGCACGCACTGACAGAGCGAAATAAGCTGGATCGGTTAAACGTATGCTCATCATTGCAGCATCCACCCTATTCACCGGATCTCTCGCCGACCGATTTTCATTTTTTCAAGCATTTAGAGCTGTTTTTAAGGGACAAACACTATGAAAATGAAGACAGTCTAAAAAACTCGATATCAGAGTTTATTAATTCTAAAGACCAAAATATTTTTAAGACAGGCATCTACGCTTTAAAATCTCGTTGGGAGAAGTGTATTGAAGCGAATGGAGCATACTTTGATTGAATAAACAGCTTTTGAAGAAAGATATGCAGTTTTATACAATCACTTAAGAATCCGACATTTCATACGCACCAACCTAATAGTATTGTGGTGTCTCCTATCGACGATTTCTGCACCGCTCTCCTGTGTCGATGTGTGTGATTCCCTTTCCTCATCCACTTCCCGTCTTCTATTGGACATCTTCACTTTCCATTTCCATCCACCGATATTTCAGCATTTCGCTTGGCTTACTCATTCCTCAAGAGCTTTCTCTTTTTTCTTTGCTATCTCTCTTCAGAATTTGTCGTCTTTTCTTCGTGATTCCTTAGCTTTTATCCTCAGCTATTTGTCGAACGTTTTATGGCCCCATTCAGAAAAGTCGAGACATAGCTTTGACTAGACAGAGGAATTGTTCTCCGTTTAAATCTTTCATCTACTCTCATTCTGTTCAATGAGGATTCAGTCCTCAATCGTGGACTCCTTTTTCAGATGCAGTTTTCAATTTTTCATAATTCTCATCTTGGCTCCTCCTCTTTTCACCATTGGTTCCCTAAAGTTCACTAGTACCTCCTATACTTCTATGGGTTAGGTTAGAAATCTCTCCCTCTCAAACCCGACTGGTCAGATTTACATATAAAAGATAAAAAACGCAAACGTTCTTGAAATTTTCTCAAGACCACCCATCCATTCCAACAAGGAAAAATTCATTCACTTATTACACTGGTCTCATTGTGCCAACTTTTATTACATCCTTTCCTTTATTATTTAACATCATAGTTTGAGAGGAGAAGAGGAAAAACTTTTATTTTTAAAGTGACAATAAAAATATAACTGTTTTCTCAGTAACCAAACTGTTTTCTCAGGGTTTGGTTACGTCGTTTTGCACTACGACATCGGCAACCCTAACTTTAGCGTCACCAGGGACAGTTTAGAATACTTTCATTTTACCTCACAATGCACTTTTATTAAAATTCTTGTAAAGATAATTAACGTAATTTTTTTAAAAAAATTGCTATTTTAATAAAATTTCATTTATGTGAGTGTGAGTTTTATTATTAATCGTATATTTAACTTTTTTAGAAAAAAATTATGAAGTAATATTTATGTCAAGTTTGGGGATATATTTTTAATCGCCAAAAAAATTCAAAAATAGACCAAGAATTATAAATCTGAGCCAAATCGCTTTATAATACATCTTATAAGAAAGTATTTACTTAGAATTTCATATATTTCGCATTATTCTGACTGCAATTTTAGTTTCATATCGATTTTTAGTGATCATTCTATTTTTTCATTCTTTTCGAAAACATTTTATCATAAGAAAAAAATTATCATCTTTTTTTCAGAAAAATATGAGAACCGGAAGTTACGATTCATTTAAATTTATCAAGAAAATAAATTAAAGTGCTCGTCTCTTGTATCAAATTCAATGATTTATTATATAAAATTTGGTTTATTTTTGGCAAACACAAGGGAGCATAAAAATCTGTCAGTTTGACTTAGATAAATAGCGCAACGTTATTTATCAATATCAAGGGAACAATCTAAACAGACTAGGAACGATGAATCTTCACGTACTCAAGAAAATTAATCGATTAAAAATGATCGATGATAACAATTTAACTTTCTACTTTAACAATCTATCATAGATGTTTCAAGTATGAACCCAAATTTCCAGCATATATACTCTTTAACCATAAAAAGGTGTATTGAAGTTCAAATTTAACAAGGAATGTCTATCGTTCCTGTATAGAAGAATTAAAAGTGAATATTCAATTTTCTTTGATGCTCCGAAATTCCTTTATTTTATATATATAATAGCAAATTACAAGAATCTGAAACTTATTTTTACTTTATTTTTTAGAGGTTATTTTTGAAATATATATATATATATATATATATATATATATATATATATATATATATATATATATATATATATATATATATATATATATATATATATAAATATATATATATATATATATATAAATATATATATATATATATATATATATATATATATATATATATATATATGTATATATATATATATATATATATATAAAGAACTCCATATAGTAATGAAAAATTGCAAACATTTTGAGATTTTGAGTGCAAAAAGTACAAAGTGGATATTTATTTCATAGATTTGAATATTTTAAAAATTGTAAGGAACTATTCAGAAAAAATAAAGTTCACACTTAAGAATTTTAATATGAAATAGTTAGCGATGACACCTTTCTGTATTTTAACATACCCTATAATGCTTAACTATCACCTACAATATTTCATTTATCGGTTTGCTTTGAAATCTTAGTACACCCTTTGCCCTGGTAAAATAAAAGCTAAGTAAGCAAGCGGTAAGTCATTTGTCAAATATACATTCTTCGACAATCCCAATCACTGCTCTGTCTTCAGAAGTGAATTGATTGCAATAGACCTGGGACTAGAAGCTATTCTTTCTGAAGAGGATTATGGTGACCTATGGATCTTGTCTGACAGCCGTAGTTCTCTCCACCATCTTAGTAATTGGCTTCTTGTAGGCGACAAGATCAGCAACTCTATCGTGCTTAAATTAAAACTCATTTCACTTAATCATGATGCTCACTTGCAATGGATACCTTCACATGTGAATCTCCACGGGAATGAAATGGCCGATAATCTTGCTAAGGAGGGTTGCAGGATTTCAAATACTCCCTCTTCCACACTTACTTTTCTGGAGTTATACTCCCGGGAAAAATCAAAAATCTCGGAGGAGTGGAAAACACCCCCCACCCATAATTGGTACAAGGGATCAAAACCGGGATTGTCCCTTGACCTCCCATGTGACAGACGTACCCGGACTGTTCTCTCGAGACTTGCTAGCGGTCATATTAAGTGCCTCTCTTTCAACGAGGGCAGGAAAACTTTCGTCACCTGCACCAAGTGCCAAAATCATCAGGCTTCTCCTGAGCATCTTTTGGATTGCATGGGTCTCTCTAGGGAGGATCTCTTTAGCAATCCTCTTTTAGTCTTCGACTTCCTTACAGTCAACGAACTCGTGGATCTAGTCCGACTCCGTCAGACATGGAGGATAAGCAACAACAACAACACATTCTTCGAACCAGGTGTCCTCATTCAGCTCATCGTAAAACGCGATATTTCATCAACTATATAGTCTGTGTCACATGACGTTAAAAACAGTATTATTCCATACACTAATATAACTACAAAAAATATAAAGAATACAGTCTAACCACATTAATTATATGAAAGTATGTTCCACATTGTGACCGACAAAAAAATCTTTCACTCGATTATATTCTTTTGCTTTAACTCTCTTCACCAATGTGAAAAGATTCTAATTTTAAAATGATTTGTCTATTACATAGAAATATGCAAAGCAAGCTGAGAAAGTTAATATTCCATGTAATGTTCTTGAATAAAAGCTGATGGTTATATATTTTATTATAAATTTTATAGGTTTTATTATATTAAATTTTTTTTAAATGTGTAAAAAAATTTCATGCAATCTTTAACTACAATTCTTGGATGTAATTTACAAGTAAACTAACATTTACGAATAACTGTATGTAATTTACGAATAAACGTAACATTATATATACTCTGACATTTTCCTCAGACAAAATTACAATACATTTTACGATTTTATTGAAAAATCTATTTTACTTTGCAAGGAAATCGTTGGACAGATGTCGTATAACTTGGCACGTTTTAGAATAGAGTGAATTTTTTGAAGGATTTTACTTTTTATTCTTAAAACTTTGATATCTTATTACGTCAGAAAAATTGGAAATACGCGAAAGATAATTCGATAAAAGATACTCGAACATTCTATTTCGGCTTTTGTGGTGAAACTCGGTAATTTTTAGAAAAACTCCGAGAAAAACCCAGATTCGTTTTTGATAATTGAATGACAGAGACAACGATTCAAAACAAATATAATATAACTTAGTAATTCATTTTAGCAACTTAATAACAAGAGAAATTTACATTTACCATTAAATCATTCTCGATTAAATAATTAAGGAAATTCTAACATTCAATCTCTTTTGTGACATTTACACAATAATGTATCGTAACTAAAGTGTGATCAGGGGGAATCAGAATGAGAGATCAAACTCACCTTTTCCGAAGTATTAGGTTGGTGCGTATGAAATGTCGGATTCTCTTTACATGCGGACGTTTTCCTCCCTGTTTTCGTTATACTTTTGTATTTGTCATAACCTCATTCATACTCGTATTGTCCACTGCCAGAGACTCATTTCAGCAAAATAGGTTTTCTCGAAGGTCTTCCCTTTTTTATTTCTTTTGAGTTTATTGCCGATATGAATTCTGCCGACATTCGCGTCATTTTCTTATAGGAGTACAAATTTGGTAATAGTGCTGCAAAAGCTGCACGCAACATAAACCAAGCGTTTGGGGAGAATACGGTTAACGATCGGAAAGTGCAGCGTTGGTTCGAAAAATTTCGGACTGGCGATTTTTCACTGCAAAATGAGCCGCGCGGAAGACCCAAAACGTCTGTGAAGAATGATGACCTGAAGGCTCTAGTGGAAGCGGATCCAGCCGTATCCACGAGGGAACTTGCTATCAGGATGAAAGTTGACCATACAACGATATTGAGACACCTTTCTGAGATTGGCAAGGTTAAGAAGATGGACAAGTGGGTACCGCACGCACTGACAGAGCGAAATAAGCTGGATCGGTTAAACGTATGCTCATCATTGCAGCATCCACCCTATTCACCGGATCTCTCGCCGACCGATTTTCATTTTTTCAAGCATTTAGAGCTGTTTTTAAGGGACAAACACTATGAAAATGAAGACAGTCTAAAAAACTCGATATCAGAGTTTATTAATTCTAAAGACCAAAATATTTTTAAGACAGGCATCTACGCTTTAAAATCTCGTTGGGAGAAGTGTATTGAAGCGAATGGAGCATACTTTGATTGAATAAACAGCTTTTGAAGAAAGATATGCAGTTTTATACAATCACTTAAGAATCCGACATTTCATACGCACCAACCTAATAGTATTGTGGTGTCTCCTATCGACGATTTCTGCACCGCTCTCCTGTGTCGATGTGTGTGATTCCCTTTCCTCATCCACTTCCCGTCTTCTATTGGACATCTTCACTTTCCATTTCCATCCACCGATATTTCAGCATTTCGCTTGGCTTACTCATTCCTCAAGAGCTTTCTCTTTTTTCTTTGCTATCTCTCTTCAGAATTTGTCGTCTTTTCTTCGTGATTCCTTAGCTTTTATCCTCAGCTATTTGTCGAACGTTTTATGGCCCCATTCAGAAAAGTCGAGACATAGCTTTGACTAGACAGAGGAATTGTTCTCCGTTTAAATCTTTCATCTACTCTCATTCTGTTCAATGAGGATTCAGTCCTCAATCGTGGACTCCTTTTTCAGATGCAGTTTTCAATTTTTCATAATTCTCATCTTGGCTCCTCCTCTTTTCACCATTGGTTCCCTAAAGTTCACTAGTACCTCCTATACTTCTATGGGTTAGGTTAGAAATCTCTCCTCTCAAACCCGACTGGTCAGATTTACATATAAAAGATAAAAAACGCAAACGTTCTTGAAATTTTCTCAAGACCACCCATCCATTCCAACAAGGAAAAATTCATTCACTTATTACACTGGTCTCATTGTGCCAACTTTTATTACATCCTTTCCTTTATTATTTAACATCATAGTTTGAGAGGAGAAGAGGAAAAACTTTTATTTTTAAAGTGACAATAAAAATATAACTGTTTTCTCAGTAACCAAACTGTTTTCTCAGGGTTTGGTTACGTCGTTTTGCACTACGACATCGGCAACCCTAACTTTAGCGTCACCAGGGACAGTTTAGAATACTTTCATTTTACCTCACAATGCACTTTTATTAAAATTCTTGTAAAGATAATTAACGTAATTTTTTTAAAAAAATTGCTATTTTAATAAAATTTCATTTATGTGAGTGTGAGTTTTATTATTAATCGTATATTTAACTTTTTTAGAAAAAAATTATGAAGTAATATTTATGTCAAGTTTGGGGATATATTTTTAATCGCCAAAAAAATTCAAAAATAGACCAAGAATTATAAATCTGAGCCAAATCGCTTTATAATACATCTTATAAGAAAGTATTTACTTAGAATTTCATATATTTCGCATTATTCTGACTGCAATTTTAGTTTCATATCGATTTTTAGTGATCATTCTATTTTTTCATTCTTTTCGAAAACATTTTATCATAAGAAAAAAATTATCATCTTTTTTTCAGAAAAATATGAGAACCGGAAGTTACGATTCATTTAAATTTATCAAGAAAATAAATTAAAGTGCTCGTCTCTTGTATCAAATTCAATGATTTATTATATAAAATTTGGTTTATTTTTGGCAAACACAAGGGAGCATAAAAATCTGTCAGTTTGACTTAGATAAATAGCGCAACGTTATTTATCAATATCAAGGGAACAATCTAAACAGACTAGGAACGATGAATCTTCACGTACTCAAGAAAATTAATCGATTAAAAATGATCGATGATAACAATTTAACTTTCTACTTTAACAATCTATCATAGATGTTTCAAGTATGAACCCAAATTTCCAGCATATATACTCTTTAACCATAAAAAGGTGTATTGAAGTTCAAATTTAACAAGGAATGTCTATCGTTCCTGTATAGAAGAATTAAAAGTGAATATTCAATTTTCTTTGATGCTCCGAAATTCCTTTATTTTATATATATAATAGCAAATTACAAGAATCTGAAACTTATTTTTACTTTATTTTTTAGAGGTTATTTTTGAAATATATATATATATATATATATATATATATATATATATATATATATATATATATATATATATATATATATATATATATATATATATATAAATATATATATATATACAGGGTTAGCTAGAAATAAGTTTCCCACTTCAGAGGGCTGTAGAATATGTTCTATTTGTCCAAATGAGATAAAATTTGAACTACAGATAATTCAAATGATGCGCTTAACATTTATTTAAAAAAACAATAGTACAAAATTTCGCCAATAGATGGCGCTGTAATACTAATGGTATTTATTTGCATATACTGAAAATATGAAAATTCATTTGCTTTAAAACGCATGCCTATTAGCACTACCTTTGGGTAAAAAGAAGGCGGATTCTGAACGAGCATTAGTTACTTCTCTGCACATCATGCCTTCTTTGCAAGAAAAAGCGCTACTTGTAAAATTGTTCTACCAGAACAAGCAGAACTCCGTTGCACCTGTAAAAGAATTTCGCCGTATGATGCAGATACGAAGAGGTCCAGTGTCTCCATGTGCGTTACGCAAGATGATGCAGAAATTTGAAAGAACTGGACAACTTGCAATTCTTTCCGGTAAAGGATGAAAACCAATCCAGTCTTCTACGTCGAAAAAGATGGCTACCGCGGTTATTGAAGCCAGCAGTCAGTCGTCGGATGGTAGTGTGAGTGTGTCAGTTGTTTCCCGTGTATTGGATATGCCGTATTCCACTGTACGAAAAATCTTACGGTGGATTTTGAATTTTTATCCCTACAAAATCAAGCTTCTGCACTTGTTGCAGGACGGGGACTCAGTGGTTCGTAAAACTTTTGCATTTAGTTCCTTGCTCGAATGGTGGTTGATGTCACTTGGCTATGGAATATTCTGTGGACTGATGAAGCCCACTTTCAACGTAATGGGCAAGTCAACACCCACAATTGTCGACTTTGGGCAGCGGAAAACCCTCGCGCTATCCAGGAAAAAGCCTTGCATCCTGAAAAAGTGACAGTATGGTGTGTGTTTACGGCTACTTTTGTGACTGGACCATATTTTTTGAAGAGATAACTGCAAATGGAATCAAAACTTTTCGATCACAGAACAACGGTACCAAGATATGCTAAGGGATTTTGTAATCCCACAACTTCAGCAGCGTGGATGCCTTCAGGACATCGTTTTCATGCAGGATGGCGCACATCCTCATATTGATCGTCGTGTAAAGCAACTGCTAAGACAGCATTTTACTGAGGCACGGGTTATCAGCCGTCATTTCCCTATGGCATGGCCTCCTCGTTCACCGGATATCACCCCCTGCGACTTTTGGTCGTGGGGTTTTTTGAAGGACTATGTCTACCGTAAAAGGCCAGCATCTGTACCAGATCTGAAGGACAGCATTCGGCCCCATATTTTTGATATTCCGACAGACTCACTCCGGTCTGCTGTCGAAAATATGGTTCTGCGATTAGTGCACATTGTTGAAAATGAAGTGGGGTATATTGAACATTTAAAATGCTACTTTTTTATTATTATTATTTATATTATTTAACATTTATAAAGCATATCAAATGTTTTATAAGTATTACAGCGCCATCTATCGCTGATATTTTGTACTATATTTTTTAATAAATGTCAAGCGCATTATTTGAATTATCTGTAGTTCAAATTTTATCTCTTTTGGACAAATAGAACGTATTCTACAGCTCTCTGAAGTGGGAAACTTATTTCTTGCTAACCCTGTATATATATATATATATATATATATATATATATATA
>JAJQOW010002817.1:0-11861 GCA_037975125.1 Latrodectus hesperus
TAAATCAGCCCTTCGATTGGAACTATGTTAAAACTTATTACTAGAATGACAGCATAATTGTTTTCTTTCTTAGATCAAGAAACTATCATAATTATTGAAAACTTTTGCAGTAAACCATGTGGCCACAATTCAAGAGCTTTCTTATCTTGAGAAGTGGAGACATATTTCATCACAAGATAATGTAGCTGATTATATAAGTAGAGGTGTCAATCCGTCGAAACTGTTTAATAATCACTTGTGGTGGGAAGGCCCAACTTTTCTAAGATTTAGTAAATATCTACAAAAAGAAATCTCTGATAATGTGGTTAGAGACGAAATAGAAATTAAACTCACGAATGCGGGCTCTCGACTGCTGTTGTATTAAATCTGGGAAAACATCACAATATACACTCAGATGGTCTAGAGAAACATTTAGCCTTTACTACTTAAGCAATATGCACCAAAGAAATAAATAGAAATTCTATAAAGATGCGGTCAAAAAGGGATATCGGTGTCTTGAAGTATAGAAAATTTACCTCCTTGTAAGTAAGTATTTGGAAAAAATAACTGAAATTATACCCGGAAAAGTGTATAGTGTAAAGTGTAAAGTATATATATGCTCAGTTAATTTTACTGGTGTAATTTTACAAAATTAACAAAATATGCAGGTGTATAGATTTTAAACACCTATTGTAAAATTATATAGTTGATATATTAACATAAAATTATTTGACTAAATTTTATATTAATGAATTCACATCGGCCAATAGTCATGTGAAATTAATTTTATGCCCATTTAATTTATTATTAATTAAACCAATAATGAACAATAGACATACGTATCTCCTGTTTACCGTTGTCACCTCCTGCTCTAATTCTCTGTTAGCTCTTCATCAGCTATTTGTGGAGGGTATATACGCAATATTGAATCGATGAAAGCCATAAATTTGTTGCAAATATACTTATTTTTCTTGTGCCACACACATTCAGCTACATAGTAATCTAGTCCATTTTTAGCTTTTGACACTGTCATGTCACGATTCATTGCTTCCTACGATCCTTCAATTGTATTAGTGGGGGCACCTGTCTGGGTCCTTAAAATTCAGACTATGATTTACCTTCAGATATAAAAAGACTTTGTTAGAGAGGCAATCGCAACTCTTCCAGCAGTCTGAAATTACTGCTGAACTCAGAAGAATAAACTCTCTAATCATACTCAACAAATTATCAGACATTCTATCATCTACAACTTTCATAAACTATTTACCTTCTACACATTTAACCCGATTAGATTTACGTTTACCCCAAATTTACTCTCATCTATCTCAACAATCACACTGTCTCGACCAATTTAATGCTGATTTCAATTATTTCTTCCATATAAACCTTACGGCAAAAAGACTGAAAATGAAGAACAGTCTTTGAAGAACATTTACTCTCTTTCATATTAAAGTCAGTTTTACTCTCACTCACCCACATATATACCTAAACTAAAATTTCATTCATCGTTAATCTGCTCAATTAAAAAATGAACCCTATCTCACACTCCTTTTCATGTTCTTTCATTTTAAATTTACACCTCTATTCATATTCATCACTTATATCCTTCCATTTAACCAATTTCATATCCTTACCACACTAACAATACTCACATCAACAATCAAACCAGCTTTTATACCAAACTCCAAAGTCTCCTGTTTTTCATCCAATCCATACAAACGCCTTAAATATACATTCTCGTCATACCACATAACAACATTCTTTCCAAACATTCTTGTACTCACCTCAGACATTCCCCATGCAGCAGGAATCACAAAAATATTTCAAAGAGAATGCTCTGATGAGAAAACACACAACATAAAATGGTTGAACTAAAATTAAATATGGTAGCTTCAGATTTTGATCAAAAGGATTACCAAAATTCCAGATGGCCAGAAAAAATTTTGGAAAAATTTGGCACCAAAGGTAATCGTTCTGTAAATCAGAATAAGAGCTCACTTGGTAATGTTTGTTTTACAACTTCAAAGTGGGTTATCAGTTGCTGCATCAAGTCAGTGAATATGTCAGGTGTTGAAAGATAGTAAGTGAATGAAAATACTGAGGCATTGTTTCACAAATTCAGGTCAGGAGACATATCGTGATGACAGTGGTGTCAGGTGGTTTAGCCATTCAAATGGTTCACTATGAGCTGCTACCAAAGGGGCAAACGGTCACAGCTGACCTGTACTTGCAGTAATTCGAACATGCACAACAAGCTTTACAACAGAAGGACTGAACACCCTGGTTAACTCAAAAGGTGTACAGTTTTTGGGCAATACTGTGAGATCGCATGTGGCGCTGGTAGCCAGTAATACCACACAGCAAATTGATAAGACAAGTTATGCTCTCCTCCTTACTTACCTGACCTTGCACCATCACATCACTATTTTTTCCATGTTTTTTATGTGGGGAAAAAGTGCTGTTTAATGAAAAAATTAGACATATGTAGAAAATTAACTATTTCGAAAAATGTATTATTTTATGAATTAATTAAAATCATACAACATAAGATAAAACCGATGTCAATTTTCGATATAAAGATACCGGAGAAACACATTGAATTAAAATATGATTAAGCATATTCTATTCCATGATTACATACAAATACATTTCTAACAAATATGTACACCCAAACCAGTATAATCTTTTTGATATGATTTTAATGAGCATATCAATCATGAACAGCATAAAACGTTTTAATGAAAACAATGAAACACATAGAAAATTATTTTAAAAGTACAATATCTTTTAATTATATAAACCACACACATGAACACTGAATAAATAACAAAATTGATTTCAATTTGCGACACAAAACAGGAATCTAAAATAAGCATTGAATTATAATATTATACAGCGTTATACCAACAAATAAATTTTAAGTTAACGCATGCGATGAACCCAAACCAGTAAATCATTGAAATGATCTTTGTTGGGTCACATAAAAAATTGCTTTTTAATTAAAAGAAAATGATGAAAACACATATTTTATATCTCAATATATATATATATATATATATATATATATATATATATATATATATAACATCACGTATATTATCAAATAATTTACTTAAGAACTTTAACTCTTGAATATAAAGAAATTCACATTATTTACACAAATGTTACTCACCGTTGTTGACGGGCAAGGAAACAAAAGAACGGCGGATACAAATCTGAATTCAATACGACTTCGCGGTATTTAAAACTTCTGGGGGTGAGAAGAATAAATTCAATAGCCGTGAGAGTGCGATTCGTTCGGATTACCAGACTGTTTCCGGATTAAAGCTTTGTCGGGAAAAATGTCATTTTCTTTATCCGCCAGTTTTTTTTTTTTTTTTTTTTTTTTTTTTTTTTACAGCTAACAGCGTCGAACTATTAGCCGTAAGATGGACTGATCAATATGTTTACGTTATCTTCCAATGCATATTTTAATAATATTTATAATTATACACATTTACCAATAACTGGTAGATATTAAAATTATCGAAGTTTGGTAGCATGAAGAGTACAAATTCTAAATCTAAATAATGCAATTATTTATACCGCACCCCTCACAAAATTACCAGCAAATCCGTTCCGTACTATAATGGCAAAATCAAGATGTGTTTTCGTGTTCTATGTTTTCACTGTATGTGTCAATTAAACATTAAGCAATTTAATTTTAAAGAGATCGCAAATTATTTGACATTGAACTACTATTTTGTTGCCCGCGTTCAACTTGTCGATCATTGAGACAAAATATAAACCACGCCTACAACAAAATATAAACCACGCCTACATTTTTCAGCTCTTTCTTTGTAAGGAGTAAAACAAGCATATTAAAATTAACGAATAATAAAATTAACGAAGTTTATTAGTAAGAAGATTATAAATTCTAAATTTAAATAGTACAAATATTTATACCACACTACTTACAAAGTTTCCAGCAAAACCATTCAGTATTATAATGGCAAAATCAAGATGTGTTTACGTGTTTTGTTTTCACTGTATGTGTCAATTAAACATAAAGCAATTTAATTTTAAAGAGATCACAATTTATTTGACATTGAACTACTATTTTGTTGCCCGTGTTTAACTTGTCGATCATTGAGACAAAATATATACCACGCCTACTTTTTTTCAGATCTTTGTAAAGAGTAAAGAATAGATATATTCTGTGAATTAGACATGATTTCTTAATGATTCATTCGCTTTGAAACGAATATTTTAGAGACTTTTAGAAACTTTCTATTTCTTTTTAACAAATTGACACTCATGAACATGAAATTAAATTACTTTTAAATAGTTAAAAGTGTGCTGAATAAAAGAGTACCTCTGAGAACTGTACTACTGTAAAAATAAGATAATGATCTTAACTGATAGCTATCAAAGGGAACCACATTACAAATAAGTATATGTTTCTGTTGTCGCCAGATACATGTGAATGTACAGCACCAACGCAATTTAAACCAAATTCCTCCATTATTACTGCAAAATGATTATTTAACACTGTTCTTCTGAATAAGGTAATTAAAATTTAAGACAAGAATCTCAGGATACACTATTACAGCACAGTTTTATTTTTTCTATATTATATTACACACAATTTTTACATTCGAATGCAACTAACTAACTTGACAAAGAAAAATGCTACAAAACTAACTTGTTGCCAAACTCATTATTCAAAGAAAATACATTTCCAGCAACAGTTAAAATAACTTGTTTTTTTCATTTTACATGCACAAAAATAATTTAATAAATTACACATTAATTTTATCTTTAAAATTTACATGAAGATTTATTCCTTATTTTAATTAATATTTTAGCACTTTGTTTAATTTACTTCATTGCAAAATAATATTTTGCTAATGATATGATATCGATTATTTCTTCAAAAGAAAACTTGACTTGTAAAGCCATCTAGTGGTCCATTTACGATCTAGAAACTGTGTACTTACATTACTCCCTCACCAGTAACTAAGTTACGATACAAAGAACCATGGTGAAATATGTAATTTTTGAAATAAAAATAAGATTTTTTTTTTTTTTTTTTTTTTTTTTTTTTTTTTTTAAGGAAAAGGTATAAACACATAAAATTTTTAATCTTTAAACCTTACTGGTTGTTTTATTTTTCGACCACACCTGGAAGTTGTTTGACTATTAATTGGAATGTGTGGATTTCTGTGATTTGAATTCTTATTTGTTTCTTTAGCTGTTGCTTGCTCGTTAACTTTGTCCATGACCAACAAATAGGCAGGTTTTAGACGGTCAATTGATATGTTCACATTTTTCTCTTTCATTGACAATGTGAAAAATTTCTCAAAACGTTCAACTACCTTATATGGTCCTTGATAAGGTGGTTCAAGGGCCTTTTTCACTCTGTCTATTCTGACAAAAACATGAGAACAAGACCTTAGATCTTTATGTACAAATATTCTTTGCTGCTTGAAACTACCTGATAGTACTGGTTTCAGATGTTCCATGACCTTCTGTAACTGTGAGACAAAGGTTTCTTGGTCCATTTTGATGGTAGGTGGGTCGAAGAATTCTCCTGGTAACTTGATGTTTGAACCATACACCATTTGTGCAATTGAGTGGTTTGTGTCTGGTCTAATGGCAGCTCTCAAACCAAGTAGTACTGTAGGTAGGGATTCAGTCCACCTTATGTTGTTATGTGCTTTTATAGCACCTTTCAAGATCCTATGTTGTCTCTCTATTTTTCCGTTACACTGAGGGTGATATGAGGTAGTATGCGATACTTTAGCACCACATATAGCAGCAAGGCATCTGAATAATTGGGATTCAAATTGTCTTCCTCTATCTGTTATAATTTGAGCAGGGACACCAAACCTGCTAATCCAGTTGTTGTAGAAAGCCCTACTAACTATTTCAGCTCTTATGTCAGGTAAAGGAATAGCTTCTATCCAGGAAGAATACCGATCAATGCAAGTTAGGCAGTATTCCATGCCTTCCGAAGGTGGTAGTGGGCCAATCAAATCTATATGTACTACACTAAATCTTGAATCTGGAACTTGGTATTCTCCAAATTTTGACTTGGTGTGTCTGGTTGTCTTCACTTTTTGGCACCTGATGCATCCTCTAGCCCACTCTCGAACTTCCTTATTGATTCCAGGCCATACAAACCTAGCAGTTATCTGCTTAACAGTTGATTTGATGCCAGGATGTGACAGGTTGTGAATCTGATTAAAAACTTTTTTCCTGAAGTTGAGAGGAATATATGGTCGAATTTTGCTTTGAGATATATCACACCACAATGTTTTTCCAGATTCAGTGGTGTACGGTTTGAACTTGAGTGATGTGTCACTGGAGCATAACTCTTTAAACTCTGGATCAGTGCTTTGCTCTTGGGCTATTACCTCATAATCAATCACAGATACTTCTTCAATCCTTGATAGAGCATCGGCTACAACATTATCGGCTCCACTGATGTGTTCTATGTCTGTCGTGAATTGGGAAATATACTGGAGCTGACGTAATTGGCGTGGAGATGCCTTCTCATTTTTTTGCTTAAAAGCAAATTTTAGTGGTTTGTGGTCTGTGAGGATGCTAAATTCTCTCCCTTCTAACATATGCTTAAAGTGTTTTATTGACAGATATATACCTAATAGTTCTCGATCATAGGTACTATAAGATCTTTGAGCGGCATTCAATTTCTTTGAATAAAAAGCTATTGGCTTCCAACTGCCTTCTTCTAATTGTTGCAATACAGATCCTATAGCCCAATCAGAGGCATCTGTACACAATGATAATGGGAGTCCAGGTTTTGGAAAACATAATAAAGCAGCATTTGCCAAATCTGTTTTACACTTTTCAAATTGTTGTACCGCTTCATCAGTCCAGGGAACCTGTCGTCGATCTTTTTTCTTGGCACCCTTTAACAGCTCATGTAGTAGCGCTTGAGTTTGTGCAGCATTTTTAAGATATCTTCGATAAAAATTTAACATCCCAAGGAATGTGCGAAGCTCATGCAAGGTTGCTGGCAACTTATAATCTAAAATTACTTGGACCTTTGCCGGAAGAGGACGAGATCCTTTAGAAGTAATGAGGTGTCCCAAGAATTCAATTTGGTCAACCCCCATTACTGATTTTGCTACATTTATATGTAATCCATATTTATTAAGTCTTTCAAACACAAGATTCAAGTGCTCTTTATGTTGTTCTACTGAAGATGATGCAACAAGTACGTCATCTATATATGGAAATAAAAAATCTAATCCATGAAAAACCTCATTAATAAATCGTTGGAATGTGGCGGGAGCATTACGAAGACCAAAACTCATTACATTGAACTCGAACAAGCCAAATGGTGTGATAATGGCTGTTTTCTGTTTATCTTCCTCAGCAATTGGTATTTGGTAGTATGCTTTCGTAAGATCAAGTTTTGAGAAAATTACTTTATCTTTTAAAATTAGTTGAAAATCTTCGATTCGAGGGATGGGATACCTATCTGGTATCGTTCGTTCATTTAATCTCCTATAATCACCACATGCACGGACGGTACCATCTTTTTTGCTACAAGGTGCAAAGGACTTGCCCACTGGGATTTAGATGGACGAATAATGTTATGATCCAACATATATTGAAATTCTTGTTTAGCTAATGACAATTTTTCTGGGTTTAATTGCCGTGCTCGTGAATGCACTGGTTGTCCTTTGGTAGTAATGTAATGCTTGACATCGTGTTTGGTATAAGTGTTTAAGACATGAGGTTTAGTAATGTCTGGGTACAATTTAAGTAGTTCACTAAATTGTGATGTATTATTTAATGTACTGATACACAATGCATCAGTAACAGTCATAAGTTCACTTCTTATGGACAGTTTTGTGACATCATCAATTAATTTTTTGTTGTGAATATCAATTAATAACTGAAAATGATTTAGAAAATCGGCGCCTATAATGCCTTTGCTCACCTTTGCAACAACAAATGGCCACTGGAAAGCACGCCTGAGACCAAAATCTAAAGTCATGGTTTTCACACCATATGTTGGTATTTCTGTTCCATTTGCTGCATATAAAACATACGAACTGGGAGTAGATGTTTTTGCAGTTGCCGGAATTAATGAGAGATCTGCACCACTGTCAATAAGGAAACGCAGTCCAGTCGTTCTATCTTTAACAAATAAACGAAATTTGCGGCGAACTTCTTGGGAAGCAGCAGGTCTTGCCGCAGAATCTACTGCTTCTCTATGTTTTCCGCATCCTTCCAGCTGCATGGTTGTTTGCACTTATCTGGGAAACATTTTCTTCCAAATTTAAAATGAAAGAAGCAGTATTTACCTTTGGGGTCAAACCGCCTTCGTGATTTACTTCGGCTTCTATTTTTATAGTGCCCAGGACTCTGAGCTCGTGACCGTGATATCCTTGTACTCATACTTGCTATTTGCTGTTCAAGAGCACATATCTTTTTTAGCAACTCATCTACAGGAGGGTTTGCTTGACTTGCACTAGCTAATTCCACCCGTGGATTCAGTTCCAGAATTTTGTCCGCCATTGTGGCTAATTTTTCTAACTCTTCATCACTCACAATCAACACATGCTTAATACAATCTGGCATTTTTTCTAGCCACAATGTTCGAAGGACTTTGTCGGAAATTTCATTTGATTCACCTAAAGCCCGCATTTTTCTTAGAAGCTGGGTTGGCTTCATGTCTCCTAACTCCAGTCCAGTGAGTAATTTTTTCATTTTTAGGCTTTCACTCTCTTTAAATGTCTGCAACAGTCTGTTCTTTGCAGTTGAATATTTATTTGTGCTAGTGTCCTTAATGATATCCCAGATATTTTCCATGTATCTAGGTTCTAACTGTGCAACTAAATAGCTAAATTTTGTTTCCTCGCTTGTGATTCCACTGATAGTAAATTGTGCTTCTACTTGATAAAACCACATTTCAGGCTTGTCTATCCAGAATGGTGGAATCTTAACACTGACTTTGTTAGCTTCAAATGTGTTTTTGTCTTCACTATCAGTCATTATGACAATATTATTTACTCCACAGAAATAATGCAGAAAGAACACGATTTAATAACGAAATGTCCGGGTCACCAGTTGTTATCGCCAGATACATGTGAATGTACAGCACCAACGCAATTTAAACCAAATTCCTCCATTATTACTGCAAAATGATTATTTAACACTGTTCTTCTGAATAAGGTAATTAAAATTTAAGACAAGAATCTCAGGATACACTATTACAGCACAGTTTTATTTTTTCTATATTATATTACACACAATTTTTACATTCGAATGCAACTAACTAACTTGACAAAGAAAATGCTACAAAACTAACTTGTTGCCAAACTCATTATTCAAAGAAAATACATTTCCAGCAACAGTTAAAATAACTTGTTTTTTTCATTTTACATGCACAAAAATAATTTAATAAATTACACATTAATTTTATCTTTAAAATTTACATGAAGATTTATTCCTTATTTTAATTAATATTTTAGCACTTTGTTTAATTTACTTCATTGCAAAATAATATTTTGCTAATGATATGATATCGATTATTTCTTCAAAAGAAAACTTGACTTGTAAAGCCATCTAGTGGTCCATTTACGATCTAGAAACTGTGTACTTACATTTCTATTTTAGATACACATAGATTAAGTAAAGTACAGATGGATTATTATTTCCCGCTCAATTTTCGAAGTCATGTTATTTCGCTAATATCTTTTCAAATTTATCTAATACAGAACATAGCACTACAGGAGTCAATATATATTCATATAGAATGACAGATTCTTTCTTCTTGAGAGGATTAGTCATAAAGAGCATGCAAGCAATGCTAATTTTTATACCAGGGAATTTCTGCAAACGGCACAGTTCACTTGTCTAGTGGTCAGCGTGCATGACTGCGGATAGGGAGATCCTGAGTTCCAATCCCAGTTCGGGCATAAATGTACTTTTTCTCTCTATCTTTCCTGTCATTGTTCTTTCCCTGTATGAATGGGTTGTGAGTGGTAGAGCCTACCCTATGAACGGGTAGCTATGGCATGTGTGTACTGATGAATTCAGACTCCACATCAAAATATGTTTCAGTTGGAAAAGTGAAGCAGCGCACCTCATAATGCCAGTCTAGCTAGCACAAGGCAACTACAAACGGTGCAAAAATTCAGGATTAAGAATGCAAGGTTGTCATGCATGTTATGTGCATCTAGGTTATCCTGAAAGTAATTCGAAAATTGTTTTCTTCTCTAGAGCAGAGGCAATCAAGCTTACGGAAGTTTACG
Organism: Latrodectus hesperus; assembly: GCA_037975125.1. Taxonomy (NCBI): domain Eukaryota; kingdom Metazoa; phylum Arthropoda; class Arachnida; order Araneae; family Theridiidae; genus Latrodectus; species Latrodectus hesperus. Next base: position 10,254 of record JAJQOW010002817.1, read on the forward strand.
CCACTGTATAAGTTCATTCACACAGTTTTCGAAGAGTCATAGTATTATTAACTTGAAGGAAATTGAAAGTTGTTTAACATTGCACTTAGTCTTTCATATTTAATGTCACTAATTTAAAAGACATTTTGAAACACGTACGGAACGATCACAATTTTTTAAGATATAATAACACAAAAATAAAATGGGAACTAGAGTACATTAATCGAGAGCCACAAATAATCCTTCAAAGAACCACCTGTGGCTCTCGAGTAGCAGGTTGGCGACAAAAATGTTGCAATTGGTAGTTGATTTGAATTGCCAGCAGTGATTTTTAAAACATATCTTAAAAGACGATAGTATCTCTGGCGATATCCAAAGTTAAACCAATTGCAGCATCTTTCACATCACATGTATTAACGCCAATGGTTTTTGCCTTGCCCATCTTAATTTCCTAATTTCAATATAACTTAAGCTTTTTTACACAAGTAAATATAACTTAAATGTCTTTGGGCAAGAACACAGTTTCATTGAATTAAATGAAAGTAAACCGTCTCTCAATTTAGTGAAGTGTATATTAATGATTTTCAAATTTTATCGATAAAATTTTTAAATATATTGTACCGAGCTCCACGGGTTCGTGTTGATTGAGAGTTGAATAAAGCAACCACTTAATGAACACAAGACTTTTATTCGTAAAAACTTCACTAGATAAACGAAATTCCCGCTGTAACAATCACAATTACACAGCTACAATTCGTCAGATACAATAAGAAATAGCTTCCAATCACAGGTCTCAAATACCTCAGACAGAGAACAACTAGCAGTCACAACTAATCGTCTTCACTCACTGACTGTCTTCACAAAAACTAAAACTCTTCCATGTTGGGCTGCGGTATTTATACCTGACTTGGCGGAGAAATCTACCAATTTCGCCAAGGTTCTGGAAGCTTCTAGGCTATCTCGAAAAGTATTGGTCCTAGAGCTTAGGTGATGGATGTTTCCAGAAGTATCGATTTCTCGCCAAGTCGCCAAAAATCTCGCCAACCGTCGCCAAGTCGCCAAGAATTTCGCCAACTGTCGCCAAGTCGCCAAATTATTAGGAAATCTGCTTTTAAAAGTACAACACGTCTAAATACCGCAATTTTTGCCCAAAATGTGAGAATTTCCGATCTGTCTGAGATATTTTAAGACAAATATAATCATTATTTATAAATTTGTAACAATATATTGGTGCAGAATGGCCATCGGCGTAGTCTTGAACACACAGAAAAAACGCATTGCAGAGACTACATCCAGTGGCGAAGTAAAAGTTAGCCTGTTTTATACATTTTTCATAACATGCAAACGCCTGAGGTGTTTTATCCTAATATTATATTAAATTACTTAGATTAATATTGATTAGGAATTGTAGTAACTGTTAACATTTTTCTTGAATTTAAGACGTTTTTTGCTTTTTAACCTAAAAAAATTGTCAATTCTTTCCTTATAAATTGAAATAAACAACCATTATTTTCAAACATTAGCTTAACTAAAATATCTCTCATTCTTAATCATAAAGTAAAATAGTACAAAATGATAAATCAAAGTTCATAGACCTTGACATTTGCTTTAAAATATATTTGACCTATA
>JAJQOW010002818.1:0-11840 GCA_037975125.1 Latrodectus hesperus
ACAAAGTATTACATTGTAAATCATTACTTTACTTTATAAACTGCATAAAGTTTTTAATACTGCAATAAAGTATTACATAAAATATACACCATTAGAATCGGTGCAGGATTTATTATTATTCTAGATTTTGGGAAGTGAATTTGTGCAAAACTGCATACTATAAAATATTAAGAATAAAATACTGGAACGAAGGGTTTCATTTATCAAATATATTTCTCCCTCCAGCAGCTAATAATTTATTTAAACAGCGTAATTTACAATAAAATGTGTATATAAAATGTATACTCTAAGCAAATAATTAAATTAAGCACGCTATTTACTCAAATGGCTAATAAATTAACGAAAAGCATAAATGAAGTAAAATCCAATGAATAGTGTGACAGCTTTAGAGTTCTCTTGCTATGACTAACGATAATATTTTGTTTTTAAATTACATTTCATAATTTAAAATTTAAACACGAACTAATTTTATCTTTTTTATCTCATTTTATTGTAAATTAATAAGTCTTAAAATAAGATTTATTAATTCATTTAACAAGTGGAACCAATATCGATGAAATGCAAATATAAGAAATTTCATGTTTAAGAAGACTCTATTTTGAGTTTTGCACAAACTATAAGGTATAAATCATCAAGGATTCATATTTAGTTAATTTATATAAATTTTTGTAAATAATTGTTTGTAAAAAAATAGAACTCCTAAAACGAAGCAAAATGCCATCATTTTGCTTCGTTTTAGGAGATAAACATGTATAAACATACGTAAAATAACAATCACAATTTAGATGGCAAATTATCAATATTTAAAAAAAATGTTTACTGTTTAAAAATCTAGTTTGTTAAAAATATTCTAGTTATTGGTTATCATTATAAGAGTCATTGATACATATTAAAAATATAAAATTTTCAGAAAATAAATGCAAACACAATTTGTGGACAAAATGATTAAGAATAATTAAAGATATTTACAATACATGTATGCAAATAATTCATTTTTCAGTAGAAACAAATTTGTATTATATGAATAATTTGTTCACTCAATCTATATAATCGTTTGAAAATGTATGATGAAATAATGCTCATCAATATTCTCATTCTCATTTAAGATTTAAAATCTCATGTAAAATTCTAAATTCTTATAATTCTGAATTTTATGTATTTCTTAAGTATAATTACGTAAACATCAACTGAATTTAAATTTTACTGAGCGTAAATAGGTTATTCTTTCATCTATGGTTTCACTTAATTTTTTAAACTCTTTTAAGGCTACAAGAATCAAACAGTTATTATTTTTAAAATTGTCTCATATAAAAAAATAAATTTAGACTTGGATACAATTCGAATTATATTATAATTTAAATTTTCATTTAGACATGAATACAATTCAAACACATATTAAATTCAAACATTTCAAATTTTATAAATTTTTGAACATTTATTAAAACATGTAAAATCATGAGCTGTAGTTTTAAGGCGAAAACCTAAGAAATAAGGAAAAGCTACAGTTAAGTTCCCATTTTATTGATTCCTTTATTTTTGCTATTCGTTGATGAGACTTTGACCAAAAAAAGAAAATCTAACTTTGATTTGCCTAAAATAATGTTTTGACGTAATTCAAAAGTCATATAATAAGGAAAAATGAAATATTCCATTTCAATACTTAAAATATAACTAACGTAAGGATAATTAATTTTAAAAGCTTTAGAAACATTTTAAAACTGATTTCTTAGCATGAAATAATCTGGACTGTATCTTATTTTGTCCAAATTATTAAAATTTTACTACGGAAGTCATTTCGCAAATTAAAAAAACTAAAGAATGTACGAGGGTTACTCTGAAATTTTTGAGATACGCGCAGACGAGAATTTACAAAATAAAAATAACGGTTTAATTTTAAAGTACAAAGTATTTTAACACAGAAGACGATTTCTTACGAGTTGACGCGAGAAAATTTTCGCGATATGATTTTTTACGATTTCAAAGCAGCATTAAATCAATAAGAATGCGTTCAACGGTTGCAATTAGCATTTGTTGATGAATCTCCAGCTCGTGCTACAGTATTCAGATGGTTGAGAGAATTTAGAAGAGGTCGCAATTTTCTTCAGGATGAAGAACACACAGGAAGGCCGCCGTCGGCAGTAATCCCGGATAATGTGTCTGCCATACGAAAAATGTTAATGGATGATAATCGCTGTACCTATCAAATGATACAAAAGGAACTTAACATTGGATCCGCATCAATACACAAAATCATTCATGAAGAATTACATATGAAAAAAGTAGTTTGCCGTTGGGTTCCCCAAAATCTAACTTAGCATCAAAAAATGGAGCGTGTCAGAATCAGTACAGAAACTCTTAATATGCTGAATGATGGTGGCCACCGCATCATTTCTAAAATTGTAACAGGTGATGTAACGTACATACCGTTTTTTGACGTTCCAACACTTCAAGAAAGCAAAGTATGGATCTTTGAAGATGATCCCACGCCGACAATGGTGAAAAAATAACGTGCACTGAAAACAGTGATGTATGCCGTTTTCTTCAGAAGTACGGGATTGGTCAAAGCCATCAAGCTGGAAGGACAGAAGACAGTAACAGCAAACTGGTATACAACTAAATGTCTTCCAGAAATTCTACAAGAACTGAATGTTAGGGGAGTAATGCTTCACCATGACAATCCATCTTCACATACAGCCGGATTAACAGTTGAGTTTCTTAAAGAAAAACAAATTAAATTGATTGAACATCCACCGTATTCACCTAATCTAGCTCTGTGCGACTTTGGTTATATATTAATCTAAAAAAGAACTTACCTGGACGTCATTTTCATTCAGAAAAAGAGATTGATGTGGCTTTAAATGCATTTTTTCATCTATTCGAAGTAATGAATGGCTTGAGGCAATTAATCTGTAGAAAATTCGTCTACAAAAGTGCATTGATGCTGTAGGAGACTACTTTGAACACACATAAAATTTTGTAATTATAACTTTAAAAACATAGTTGTATGTCAAAAATTTCAGAGTGATCCTCGTATTATTTTTTTTATTTACAATATAATATGATATTTACAAATGTTTAGCAACTGTGTATTACGGAATACGGACATTAACCCAGAAGCGTAATAAAATTCCGAATTTTATAATTTATGTTTAAGGGCTGGTAAATGTGTGTTTATCCACTGAGTTTCTTGTGCAAAAAAATCCAACATTTAATGAGAGGTGATTCTGTATTTAAAAATTTGTTATGAAGGAATTAGCTCTTCCCTTTCATGAAAATTAATTATGAAAATGATAGAAACAGAAAGAGCAATTTTTTAACTTTATTTTTAAAACAAATACAATTTGAATATTTGAATCAAAAGCTCCATGTTAAAATCTATCGCTGTTGAAATACCTCTGAAAAAAATTTAGTTTATTCAAGTTATTTTCTTCTGATTAATTAATTAATAAAAATTTAAAATGTATTTAACTTCATCTAAGATTTAAAATTACTTTTGATTATTTACATTGAAAATTACAAAATGATTCCAAAACAAATGTGTATATATATATATATATATATATATATATATATATATATATATATATATATATATTTGGTTTTGGAATCATTTTGTATAAGTTTTTTATTCCAAAATTTTCAATAATATATGTTTTACTTTTCATAAATTAAAAGAAATTCTGCAATTATGAGATCAATCATAATCTTTAACAAGAAATCAGAATAGCTTGAAATATAAAAATAAATCGAGAAACAAAGCATCCTAAATGATTATGAATTTATTTTCATGAGATGCATTTAAGAAGGTTATAATTGCTCCAGAAAAACTATGTTTATTTTCTTTACTGATTTTAGTTCAAAGATTTTGGACAAGATTAACTTAAGCTACATTATTTAAACTTGCTCATTATCTATAAAATTAAAGTGTTTTAATCCTAATAATTGTCACGCCATAAAGTTCGTTGCATGTTTAATGTTTTTGTGATGTATTACTGATAAGTAACATGCCAACTTATAAGTATGAAATCTTCTTCTTCTCTTCTTCATCCAACGCCCTCCCGTGATCGATGGGCCATTTGGCGCCGTGCTTCCCAGTAGAGTCCAGCCCGCCCATGCAAGTCGTCGTCGGCCTGTTCCAGAGCATTACAGTTAGCCAGGTGTTCGGCTGTACCCTCGCCTGTAGAGCACAGGGGGCAGAGGGGAATATCGGGAAGGCCAATCCTGTGGAGATGCTTCTGAAGGTAGTCGTGACCCGTTGCCATCCTGAAGGTGGCAACCGCCACTCCACGCGGCAGGCTGTTGGGGATGGTATTGCATCTGACAACCGTCTCCCATCTTTTGAAAACAGCAGCTGCCTCCCAGGCGGTCCTAATTGATTTTTTAATACGTAGGTTAATAGTACTACGAGCAGCAGAAAAGCTTATAGGCCTGTTTTCTTGGGTCAAGTCACATCCAGATTTGGCAAGCCTATCTGCACGCTCATTGCCATCAATATCACAATGCCCTGACACCCATTGCAAGCAGATTTCAGTTCTTTCTTGCAGTTGTTAAAGGATTTCCCGGCAGGCCATAACAAGGGCATCATGTGGAAACAATGAAGTTATGGCCTGAAGAGCAGCTGCTGAGTCAGAAAGGAAAACAACCTTTTTAAGGCCCGGCAGTTGCATTAATCGTCTGGCAGCCTCACAAATAGCAGCTACCTCCCCGTCAAAGTTTGTCGTATGTTTACCAACCGGAAAAGAACCCTCAACAAGAGATGAATAAAAGCCAGCACCACAATTCTCGCCCATTGCCGAGCCGTCTGTGTATACATGGTGCCATTCTGCCATTGGATATATAGATACAAGCATATCCAGTGTGGCGGCATTTAAGATCATTGGTAAGACATCCTCTTTGCGATCCTTTATGCCAGGGAGGTTTAAGCAAACAGGAATGTTGGGTATATCCTTCACAAGCGTTGGCCGGGGAAAAAGGAGTCGCTCACAGGAGTAAACCTTATACTTTCTCTGAAGCAATAATGATTTGAGGGGTACAATGAGCAAAGGGGTACACTAAACGCAATTTAGCAGTTTTGTAAGTCTCCCAAAAACCATCACCGACATGGTGGGATCTCTCAAAGAATCTCAGAAGGACTTTGTCACGACGAGCTTCAAGGGGCTCAATTTGTGTTTGGCTCTCAAGAGCAGTGATGGGAGTGGAAACAGCAGCACCGCAGACAATTCGAAAGGCATTATTTTGGACGACGTTAAGTTTCTGTCTCGTAGTTTCGCTAGCTGTGGACAGCGCTTCACAGCTATTTTCAAGAACAGGGCGAATGTATGATTTATAAGTAGTGGCAAGGACGTCTTGATTGGCCCCCCAAGTGGTGCCCATAAGACGTCTCAGGATTTGAAGTCTATCAATAGCTTTCTTTTGAATATTATCGATATGTGGAGCCCAGCTAAGCCTTTTATCCATGGTCACACCAAGGTAGTTGGTAGCTTGTGTAATTTTTAGAGGAAGTGTGTCGTACACAAGATTCCCAGAATGTTGTTTTGTAGACAAAGTAAAAAGTTGTGCGGTTGTTTTATCTTCATTTACAACCATATCATTCTCCACACACCATGCATTAAGGTGCTTTAACGCATTATTAAGACAATCTTCTGTAGATTGGATGTCGCTGCTCGTTGACCACATAACGAGATCATCAGCATAACACAAAACCTCCATTCCATACAATTTCAGTTTTCTAATTAGGTCATTGATCATGATGTTAAATAGGACACAGCTTAGAACTGCCCCCTGGGAGAGGCCTCTCTTTTGCTGACGAAAGCCTGAGGAGGTGTCATGATATCGAACTCTAATGAACCTCTGAGACAAGAAACTCATAAGCCATTTCAGCATGTTGCCATGGATGTTAAGATTAACCAACTTGTTTAGCAATATCTTCCGACTCACAGTATCATAGGCTCCCTTAAAATCGATAAAGCAGGCAAGCGTAGACATCTTTCGATGAAAACCATCTTTTACGAACTGGGTTAGTTTCATAATCTGATCTGTGGTAGACATGTGTTTACGAAAGCCAGCTTGCTCATGTCTAATCACTTGGTATCGGTCCAAAAACACCTGAAGATGATTGTTGACCATACGTTCCATAACTTTACATAAGACACATGTCAGGCTTATAGGTCTGTAGCTCTCAGTTAAACAAGGATCTTTACCCTTCTTCAAAATAGGGATTACATCCGACTTCCTCCACAGGGCAGGGGTACCTTGATGCCATGTTTGATTAATATCCTCGAGAAGCACGAACAGAGCCCTGCCCCCGAGGTGGATGATGAATTCTGAGAAAATATTATCAGGGCCGCAGGCCTTCTTTGTCTTTAAAGATGCGATAGCCAGTCTCAGCTCAGCTTCACTGAAATCGTCATCCAAGACAGCACTGTCAAATTCGGGCAGGACCGCACTAGGGACAGTGTTTCCTCTCCGGTGAGGGAAAGTAGAGGAGCAGGATGAGAATCTCCTACAAAAAAGGTCGGCAATTTCTGTTTTGCAGGTAACAAAGTTATTACCATTGGAAATTGGGGTCACTTTACTTGGCTGTTTGGCGTTATTAAGTCTAGATATAAAACGATGGGCCTTGGCGCCATCCCTGTGATAGTCAAGGTTTGCTACAAAATCTCTAAAAGCACGCCGTTTGCTCTGGATGATCTCTTTCTTAAGTGCAGCCTGTGCTCTTCTGAAGTTTATGCAATCAGCGAGTTTTCCTGTTCGTTCTGCAGTTTCTCTGGCCCTGTTCCTAGTCTCCTTCAGATTTGTGAGTTTTTCCGTCCAGAAAGGGGAGAACTTCTTCACTTGACCTCTCAGTATGCATTTAGAAGCCGCAGAGAGAGGCACCTCAGTAATATTTCTGAAAGTGATGTCTGGGTTAGAGGAAATAAGATTCCCAGTTAAATTAGCATCAGTCTCGGCAGCATACTCGCGCCATTTGGCCTTCCTAAAATTCCAACGGCTGAGAACTCTTTGCTGGAAGACTTTGACTTTAGGTGTGATTTTTGCTACAATAATACGATGACCACAGTCAGAGGGGTCGTCAAGAAGATGATGTTCACATCTATCCACTAGGCTGGTATGAGGAAGCAGTAAGTCAAGTCTACTAGAATATCCATCAAATGACAAGAAAGTTGGTCCCGTATCAATAGGGTCTAAAGAGCAGTTGTCAATTAGAGTCTCAAGTGTACAAACCACACTTGTGGTTCTCTCGTAACCCCACCGAGTCGAAGGAGCGTTGAAATCACCGATTACTATAGTAGAATTCGTTATTGCCTGTTCCAACAATGTAAAGTCAAAAATGTTTCTGGGAGGGTTATAGGCGGCCACGATTCGAAAATGGCTCCTGTCCAGCAAAATGTCTATTTGGACTGCCTCCAGCTTATCATTTGCGTTCATAGTATGTAAAATTTTAGTTTTGGAGGCACAGTCATTACCAATTCCAATAACCATTCCAGAGGCTAACTGTCGTCCACGAGGGACAGTATGCATGGTGTATCCGTTTAACTGATAAAAAAGGATATTGTCAGTCGCAGCACCAGCTTCAGCGACAACAAAGACGTCAAAACTCTGATCATGAATACAATTTTTCAATTCGTTATACTTCGATGGACTCAGTCCACCAGCGTTCCAGAATAAAAATTTAAAAACACGAGCTTTCCGCCGGGGAACGGCTACGTTCTGGCCCTGAGAAGGGCCGTTTGAAGGCTGTCGTTGCAAACTTGCTCTGGCGAACTTTCGACTCCACTTTGGCATGGTTGGAGGCGCAGAGCTGTAGTTCATTTAGCGTTATCGAGGGTGCATCACGAGGAGGCGAACTACTTTGCACCCCAGTATAAAATCTGTAACATGCAACACTTATATATATCACTGAATAAATTAAGGATTTATATCGCAATTATATTTTGCATGCCCATAAATGTTGCTGCTGAACTATGTGAACTAATTAAATTATTATTATTTTTTAATAAATATGCATTATTCTCTCAAATATCCAATAATTCTATTTGGTATCTATATTATTATGTAGTATTTATCAATATTTATTGCATAGTTTTTTGATTTCAATACTATTTTACACGAATCTAAAGTCAATTTCTAATGCATTAAAAAAATGAGTTAAGCTTAATACTCTTGGAAGAAAAATTTTATTGCAATTTAAAATAAACATAATTGTAGAATATGTATCATTTGTTGTTACAATTCTATTTTGTTATTACACATATTCATATAACTCTGCGTATCAACTATAAATTTATAAAAAATTATCAATTTTACTTAAGTGTATTTCCAGTTTCTAATAAATGTTTCCAAAGTCAATCAATTTTACTTGCTTAACAATCCTAATTAGTTTAAGAAACACTTAAGAGGTAAAAAAAATAAGTAGTTATTGTTAGAATTATTTATAAAGCTTTTTCTACTTAATGGATTGTAAGGAAAAACATTTTAATTTAAATGTACCCTTTTTTACTTTATTTTAACACGATTAAGCATTTTTGGAATAAAAAAACATTTACAAGAAAAATATTTGGGAACATAAAGGTGCACTGTTGAGTGTGCACAACCTTACTATCAACCAAAATTTCCAGCAATTAAGGTCCCATTTATTATCTAAAAGCTCTGCGCAATAATGAGGGCGTAATTTCTCCTGTTTCTTAGCAAAATTCCCTTTAGTCTCATCGAAGAGATTAATGGTAATCTTCACGATTATATGCTTCAAGGCCCTCATAATTTTTCTTTTCCCCGTGATGTAGGGAAACGAGGCGTTTTCAACTAACATTTCCCATAAAATGTTATACTAGATTAATGTTAATGATAAATTGGAGGTGAAAACAAAATCAGTTAAAGAAAATTTTCAAACAAAATACGTGACTTCCCTTAAAGTAGATAAACGTTACATATTTTTATTTATATTCCCTCTTCAGAAAATGTTTTAACAATTAAAAAAAGTTGAAATGAATAAGTTTAAAGAGAAATTGGAAAAGATGGAAAAATTAACTTTTGTGAAAACGTTTTCTGTAGCAAATCTTTGTGTAGAATTTTCAATAGATGATTTAAGAACATTGAATTTTGAATATTTAAGAATAGATTAACCAATTACTTATGAGCACTAATACATAAACATATTAAATTAGTTTGTCGATGTATTAGTGCTGATAAGTAAATGATTTTATGTATATATGTTGTGATAATTGATATATATATATATATATATATATATATATATATATATATATATATATAATATATATACATAGTTTTTTACATTTTAAAGTTTGTAATTGTTTGAAAAGTTTAAAAATTATGATCTAAAAAAGTTTAAAAATGCAATAAAACTAATCTTCTTATTACAAGCAATATAAAATAAGTTGAAATTTTTTTTTATGATATATTGTATACAAATACAAAAGGCATAAAATGAATTATTTTCTTAATCCAGCAGATAATCATAATCTCTCGGTAAAAGTTTATGTATATATATATATATAATAGTAATAATATATATATATAATAGTAATAATAAATATATATATATATATATATATATATATATATATATATATATATATATGCCAAGTTTATATAAATATATACGCCAAGTTTGTTTTGCTGAGCTATTTATACGCCGTCATGACTTCAGGAATTGCACTTAAAGAAACAGCTGTAATGTTTTGGTCCCAACTGCTCTACCTAATCGTCTTCTCACATTTTGATCATTATGAAAATCTCTGAGGCAGGGAAGTTAACACTTTTTCTAAAAAATTCAAGCCATACAATTTGAGTGCAATCACGTCATAGTACCATGTTGCACTAATACTTCTTTTTATTAAAAAACTGGAAAATAGTTAATATTCCAATGTCTATAGAATGAATTTAAGATGTTAGAAATTGTTTAATTTTACTACTCGGATAGCTAAAGGACTATGAACATTTTATGTATAACCTACAAACCCTATGAAATTGGTTAGATATGAGTTTGTCTACTGAGTTTATCTAAAAATATGTGGCGGTAAATTTTTATGTTTCATAATGTTTATTTAGATTAAATTATATACTAACTAAATTATACTAGATGCTGATAAGAATAATGCATTTTCATTGAGATTAAAATATTCTTTCTATATATGACATATTAAACAATATATTTATAAATATTATTCAAAATACCCAGATTAAAATTTAGCTTAAAAATTATTAAATTTTAGACAAATGAAGTTTCAGTTTCAACGATAGGAACTTGTAATTTCAGAATATTAGTAAGAAACAGCCTATTATAAGAAAGATATTTTGAAAAATAAATAAATATTAATTTTTTTAATAATCTTGCATTTAGAAATTATTTGATATTAATGAAATGTTTAAATGGCAGGTGTTTGAAGGAGTTTGTGTTTCAAGCGTTTTGGAGAATTTATGGTAATTTTAGAAGAGTAAAAATTTGCAATCAGGAAGCCCACAAATAACGTTTTATTCAACATGTATGATGCATGAAACCATATTTATCATTATATAATATCAATTATTGGCATAATAGTATAATACAATAGATTATGAAAGTACGATCATTAATCTATAATTGTTTTGTATTTCATTCATTTATTTTAGTTTCAATAATTTCATTCATATAATATTTCTATGAAATTATTACACTATGAAGTATATTCAATTTAAATTAAATTTGTTAACAACTGTTTTCATGAAACGATAGCTTATAAACTATAAAATAAATAAAATAAAAACAAAATTATATATTTTTAACTATTTGAAATTTTTAGAAAATTTCAAATAATTAAATAAATATAATTTTGTTCTTGCTTAAAATTATAAAATCGGTTAAAAGTGTAAGTTCCTTAATTTGACGAGACACAGGAAAACTCAGTCGGCAAAACATTATTTTCTATTTATTAATTTATTTAATCCATTGAATTAAATGTTTAATACAATATAGCTGAGCAGTCATTTTCTCTTTTATTCATACAACCACTTCTTTTAAATGTATAATATTTAATGCCTTATAATACTTATCATTATTTTGTTGTTACTGATTTATATTTTAAAATGATTAAGATATTTTTAATGTAAGTAATAAAATATATTTTCAATTAATTTTTCTTTTATTTGTTTAAATTTGTATATAAAACAAACATATCTTCATTCTAAGAAAAATGAAAATTAAAAAAAAAAAAACAAATGTTATACTTCACTTCTTAATGAATGCTTCAGAAACCATTTAAATAGTTTTAATCTGCATCCGAGTACTGTTTGTATTAATAATGAATATTTTTCATCTCATTTTTTAAAATTGTAAGTGATTTAGATCCTTTTGAGATAGTAAGGATATGTATTATAACAAAATAACCTGTACTTCCAATGTGATAAAAATGTCTTTTTTAAAAGAATTATAGACACCTAATATAACTAAATATTAAGAAATATATATACGTGGATGTTGAGGTAGTCACACACTACATCAACACACACAGACATATATATTTGATAATATTTAGTTATGTAATATGAAAACGTATTTCTCAAGTTAGAAAACTGATTGAAATAAAGTGCTTTACTTAGAAATATGCATTTCCTAAATGAATAATAATTTATACACACCGGTAATCTACGAATTCTTTGTATCAGTTAACTATATTGATAATTAAAATACTTTAATTCATTGAAAAACAGTTCCATATAAAATTAAATATTACTGAAAATTTTATTTGTATTTAAAAATAAACATGAGATAATACTTTATTTTGATTTAAGATATTATTTTATGTTCAAATATTTTTATCTGAATTACGTGGGTGTGAATA
>JAJQOW010002819.1:0-11817 GCA_037975125.1 Latrodectus hesperus
TAATGACACCGTTTGTATCACAGAAAGGATTTAAGGAATTTAAAGAACTTTTACCTGGAAGGAGTTTATTTCCCTTTAAGGTTTTATACTCCTCCCTAAATTCTTCTAACTGAACCCTGGGCATTAAATTCATTTCTGCCAAATCACTCTTCACTGGAGATTGGTTCATGACGCTTGTCATCCTTTGATCTATTTTTAAGAAGAAATCTTAAACTAAAACTTAAAATTCTAATTAGTTTAACATAGTTATTGGTAACCTTAAGATTATGACCTAAAACTGAATTTTCTATTATTATAGTTAAATTAATGTTCTCGGGTTGTTTCAGTTCCCTCAAGTTCTCATTATTGTCCACAACAGGTTCTGGAATGCTAATCTCTTGTAATTGAGTGGATTCCTTAAGAAATGCTGGTCCAGTCCACCACAGGTCTTTACTTATGATGTCATCTGGAGTTAAGCCCCTGGATATCAGATTTGCTGGATTCTCCCTTAAGGACACATGTCACCACTGACAGTTCACAGTAAGCTCTTGTATGGCTGCTACTCGATTGCGAACATATATTTTCATTTCATGAGTCAATTTTTTGATCCAAGCAAAATCGATATTAGAGTCGGACCATGAAATTGTGGGATAATCCTTAATGGCTAAGACTTTATTAACCTTCTGCATGAGTTCAGCCAGCAGCAAAGCTGCACAAAGCTCCAATCTAGGAACAGTGATCTGTTTTAATGGAGCAATTCTAGATTTACTGCACAAAAGCTGAACCGAAATAGTTCTATCTGGTAACTTGCACTGCGCATAAACAACTCCACCATAAGCAGCATTTGAAGCATTTGCAAACCCGTGAATCATAATATTTCCATCATTCCAACAATGTCTTGGAATAACTAATGTTCCTAGTTTTGGGAGAAGTGACACAAATTCTATCCACAGTTCCAAAAAAGCAACTGGAAGCGTAGCATCCCAATCTACATTTAAGAGCCAGAGATTTTTCATGATCACTTTTGCCTTTTGTCACAACAGGACCAAAAAGTCCTTGGGGATCGAATATCCTTGCATTGTCTGACAATACAGAGCGTATAGTGTAAGTGTCTCGATGTTGAATTGTAACCTTGTATCAATCAAGTTAAGATTTCCACAATACTCCTAGAACCTTAACCGAACTAATTTTCTTAGAAACTTCGAAGGAATACTGTTCACTACTAGTGATATCTTCGAGAAGACTGTAATCGTTAGAATTCCATTTGTGAAAGGACATACCTGCCCGTGCAAGTAACTGTGCAAACTGGAGTAGTAATTGTCTTGTTAATTCCTGAACATGTGTTCCCATTAATACGTCATCCCGTCCAACCCTTGCAGCATCTGTGATTGAAGTTTCTTCATCACCCCATAATTGTTTAAGCACTCTCGTGGCAAGGTAGGGTGCGGCGGCAGTTCCATATGTCACAGTATTAAGCCTAAATATTTTAATTGAAATTTCTGGGCCTTCCCTCCAAAGAATTCTTTGTAAATCTCTCTGCGATGGATGGACTAAGATTTCTCTATACACCTTGCATATATTTGCCGAAAAAACAAACTTATGCGTTCTAACCGAAGCATTATAGAGAAAAGATCTGGATGCGGAATTCTACTTAACACATGGGCAGTTTTAAGGAGATTTTCACGATATATTGGCCATCAGGTGCTCTAGAATGCATTTTTATGAAGTGTTCTTCACACTCTATTTCTTCTGGATTTAAAATAGGACTTGTATTTTTAATTAATTCAAGTTCAAAAATTTCACTAAGAGTTTCATCAATGTTAATTGATTCCTGTATTAATCCACAATAATGACGGCTGGTCGTGTTAGAAATATCATTTGAGTCAATAATAATAAAACCGAAAACATCTTGCAGAATCAAGCGAGAGTTCTTAAGCTTCAATTTTTCTGATTTTAATACATCAAAAAATAATTCTGCTCCAAGTAGATCATCAGTTTTGTTAGATCTGAAAAATACGGTATCAGCCAGTTTTACATCGCTTGGCAAATTCCAAAAATTAATATTCAACTGTCGTGCGGGGGTTATGTTTGTGATTTTCGGAACAATTACTAACTCCGAAACTTTTAATAAAGTCTATAGATGAATTAGAAATTTCCACTACTGCTTTAGATTTTAAATTTATCAACGAGCCACTTAATAGACTAATTGGCATATTTACTTTCCTTTAACTGCAAAAAATTTGTAGCCTCCCGACTTTTGGCATTTATCATGGAACCACAGTCAAGCAAGAAACGCAACGCATTTGACTTTCCGAATGCATCTCGCACTAAAACGGGAGTAGTAGCCAACACTACTGTTTGAAATATAAGTCTATAAAAACTCTCGCTTGCACATGTACACTACTGGCCATTAAAATTGCTACACCAGGAAAGCGGCTCACCACACACGTGAAATTTACATGACAGGTAGAACTTGCTGTGATATGCAAATGATTAGATTTTCAGTGCATTCATACAAAGCAGGCGACAGTAGCGACATCTACAATGTGTATAAAACCAGAGATTTGACAGCAGTTTTCCCATACTCAATTTCCGTTTCAACGTTGTTTTCGGCAAAGAAAGTTGTTGTAATGCCTCGTGTAAGAAGAAGAAATGCCTATCAGCACGTGTCTGACTTTGATCGAGGAAGGATTATAGCCTATCGGGATTGCGTTCTATCGTACCGCAATATTGCTGCTCGTGTCGGTCGAGACCCCATGACTATTAGCAGAATATGGAATCGATGGGTTCAGGACAATCATACGGAACGTCATGCAGGATCTCAGCGACCCCCCATCACTAGCAGCAGAAAAGGCCGACATCTTATCCGCATGGTCACAAGGGATCGTACAGCCACGTCACGAACCCTGAGTCGAGAAATGGAGTCATTTGCAAGGTGACAAGTTTCTGCTCGAACAGTTCGACGACGTTTGCAGCAGCATGGATTGTCTGCACGGCGACCATGGCTTCGGCTACCATTGACGCTGCGTCACAGACAGGAACGTCTTCAATGATATGATCAGCGACGAACCAGAAAGCGGGAATGGCATCACGTCATCTTTACAGATGAATCTCGGTTCTGTATACAGGACCCTGATGGCCGCATCCGTGTTTGGAGGCATCGTGGCGAACGTCCACGGCACGATGTCCAATGCCAGCTTGCATTGGACATCGCCATACTGACCCATCTGCTGGAGTGATGGTATGGGGTGCCATTGGATACACGTCTCAATCACCTCTTATTCGCATTACCGGCACTTTGAACAGCAACTGTTACATTTCCGATGTGTTAAGACCCGTGGCTCTGCCCTATCTTCGTGGCCTCCCTCATGCTTTGTTTCAACAGGATAATGCACGACCGCATGTTGCACGTACTGTTCTGAACTTCCTTGATACAGAACAGGTTCGACTGTTACCCTGGCCAGCACGTTCTTCTGATCTGTCACCAATTGAGAACGTGTGGTCAATGGTTGCCGAGCGATTGGCACGCCATCACTCACCATCCACTATTGTCGATGAACTGTGGCATAGTGTTGAAGCTGCATGGACTGAGATCCTCGTACATGCCATACAATCTCTGTTTGACTCTATGCCTAGGCGGATAAATGCTGTTATTGCAGCCAGAGGTGGCTGCTCTGGTTACCGATTTCTCAAGATCCATAAATCCTAATTTCCTGTAAATCTAATCACTTGTTCTTTCCACTATGATGTATGTGTCCAATAAATATTATTCTGTTATTTGCATTCCTTCTTGGTGTAACAATTTTAATGGCCAGTAGTGTATTTTCCGAAAGCTCTGAGGGAGAAAGTTGAAATCAGGATCAATTCCTTGCTCTTGAGTGTTGTTGGATGGCTGCTCGAAACTTCGGCTTTTAATTTTTATTTCAGATTTAGAAAAGTAATGAAAAAGGTATCCATGAGACATTGATTGACAGATTTTACATTTATACTTGGAATCGCAAGAATTAAATTGATGTTTCCAACTACAGCGTCTTAAACATAACTTGAATTTCTTATTTAATAAAAATCATTTTTTGACACTAGCCTTTAAAAATTCCGGGGATTTGAAAATTGGGTGATATTGTGGTGAGTTACAAATTAAACACTGCGATTTATTTACATTAGAGTCGATGAAAAAACTTAACTGAAGGGGTAGTTTCAAGAACAGATTAAAGGAAGCTCAGTGTGCCTGAAATATTACAGGGAATTATTCGTAGGTACTGACCCTTATAATTGTATATTCAAGTCATTTGTTTAGCACTAATCCTTTGGCTGCTGAAGTATTTGGCTGGATGCCTGTCTTGCTGTAAAGGGGGGGGGGAGTGCTCCATCTTCCCAATGAACAGCACATTAAGCGGGCTAATGGTGTGACATAATGTAAAGATTGTTTTATCGCATTCATCTCCTGATTGTTTTCCTATACGCTTCTTTTATTTTATTTGCCTGGCGAGTTGTTTAAAGAAAACAAAGAGATCTTCTTTTGTTTAGGTTTCTTTCAAATGTTTCTGCCGGAAGAAGCTTATTATTATTATTATAATTTTATTCTTATAGTTTATTCCTCACCTTCGCTTTAAAAGTAAATTAAGAGCGAGGTGATGAATATTCAATAGAATATTTTTTTCTTGTTTCTTTGCATTTTTATATATTATGTACGAAGTTCTCTGTTTGTGGAAATTACAATTGGCTTTATTAATCCAAGAATATTTTCGTTTTAAAAACTAGTTTTCACAAAGGTTGAGGATTCTTTTCCGACTCCTTAGAAATTTCGGAACAAAAACGAATTTTTGTCTTTAGTATTATGAACTGTTATTGGTATGTAATGCACATGAAAATTCAGTAGATTATTATTATTTTTTTTTGCAAAATTATTAATTAATTTTAAGAAGTTAGTATAATTAATTTAGAAACAGCATTTATTAATTCAGCTCAAGTTTTGTTGAATAAATAATTCATTCCAGTTTCTTTTTTAATTTTGCATTAAGCATTCACGGAAGTAAATTATTTTTGTTTATTATATATTAAAAGTAAAATGCTGGTAACAAAAATTTTTGTATATTTGATTAAAAAATATCTTTAAGGTATTTACTGGCTTTTGATCTTTTTTGCTTCAAAAGACCACAAACTCAGACAATCAAATATATATATATATATATATATATATATATATATATATATATATATATATATATATATATATATATATATACATACAGGGTGATTCTAAATTGTTTTTACAAATTAAATGGGGTGATAGTATACATCCATAAAAGAAATAATAACATAGGAACCTGGGGTCACATTATATTCTGAGAGGTATAAAAGAGAAAAATAGAAACGCATCAAGAATCTATCAATAATTTACCATATCCAAATTTTCATAAAGAAAAAGCAGCATTTGGCTATTATTGGTTACCGAAGAAAGCCAATCAGAGTAGACGTGAGTAAAAACGCAATCAACATGTTTTGTCTGACAATGCCCATTGTACAGTTCCCAGTAGAGACCAGCAGAAATTTTCCGTGAAATCTGGGCAGGAATCCTTAGTGATTACCTGGTAGACCATTACATCATGCCAGACAATTTTACCGGCCCAACATACCGTATCTTCTTGGAACAAGTGCTTCCCAGTTCATTGCTGGCTGTTCCATTCCACATCCTGAGAGACACGAAGGACCCCAGCATGTTTTTCCATCATCGTAAGTAACAGTTTGAATGAAGCACATCCCGCACGCTTGATTGGATACAGCGGAACTAGGGCTTGGCTTCCTCACTTACATGACCTCAATTTACTGGATTTTTTCTTCTAGAAGCACATGAAATCTATAGTGTATGTAACGCCAGTGCACTAAACTGGAGATCTCATGACTAGAATCATGGTTGACAACGACAAAACTAATACGGTACAAGGAATCTTCGGGAAAGAGCGCTAGTCATTCCTTCACCGGTGTCGACTGCGCAACGATACACATGGGCGGCATTTTTAGCATCTGCTGGAGGTTTTTCGTTAAACACTAAATATGATTGTGAAACTTTTGGTATTATTCATTCGCTTACCCAACACTGTTGTAAGCGTTGGTCAAGCAATGTCTGGTGGGAGTTCTCTTTTAAGCCTCTCAGAGTGGAATGCGACTCTATGTTCCTATGTAACTATTGCTTGCCTGGATGGGTACCATCAATCACCCCTCTTAATTTATAAAAAACAATTTAAAGTCACCCTGTTATATATATATATATATATATATATATATATATATATATATATATATATATATATATATATATATATATATATATATATATATATATATATATATATATAAAGCCAATATCACTATTTTACATGTCTACTCTTGAAGGGGCTCGAGAAGAGTATAAACTTCTCCAGAGAGCGGCAGTAACTCGAAAGCTTATGACGTTGCATTTGATAGCAGCAGGACGGCTGCTCCTTCCTCCATAACTTTAAACTTCATTTTATGTTAATATCATTAAGACGATTAATTGATTAAATCTCCAAATGATAAAAATTTCCATTCTATCTACTTCATGAGTTAAAAAAAAATAAAAAATAAAAAAAAAAAATAAAATAAAAAAAAAAAAAAACAGGTGCAGAAAAGAAGTATTTCAGTAACGAAATTGAAGGTCTTGGAATTATTAAAGCGTTAAAAAATATTCTGTGTTTACCTATTAGGAATTTCATTTAATAATGTCACTGGCTGTTCCGCATTCGAAAAGACTATAGAAAAAAGAGATTTGTCAAATCGTATTGTTCATTGGGCTTTTATGTCCCAGGAACTTAATTATATTATGTCCCAGGAACTTATTCTAACACAAAATTATTTACAAAAAAATATTAATCTTTGTATTTAACTTTCATTTTGGCACTGGCAGTAATTTTTCCACTGGAAATTTTCAAAACTAGTTTCTCTCTCAGCTAATGTTATTTCATTTGAAGATCTCGAAACGCATTACATATTTTGAGATAATAGAAACAATATGCGTTAATGAAAGTTTATACATCCGAAGCTCTAAAAATCAAATTGTTGCTTCCAGTTTGTCCTTATATTTTCCTCAACTAGAGCATTATCTCTCAGATAACGATCTAACTTTCTTCAAAAACATATCATTTACTTTTCAAATGGATGTAATCAGTGATTTAAACTTTGTTAATCTCCTAAGCGCATTATTCTTTAATAGCTCAAAAATTAATTTCTATTTTCTGAAGCAACCAAAAAAAAAAAAAAAAAAAAAAAATTGGAAACTTTTTCATAAAGAAGTGAAAAATGGAGATATTTCCTGTCCTAAATTTTAGACTAACAAAGATGCTTAGAAGAGTATGAAATTCATAAAGAACAGATTTGCGAGTGTAAAAATTGAAGTTTTAAAACCTATCACAAATAAAAGACCAATTGACTTGCCAGTCGGGATTAACTAGAATTAAATCAGAAACAAACAGCACAGTGCATTTCCATTCTCAAAGGATTCCATGTATCTTTCAGATATGCACAAGCTCTTTAATCTGGCATTTGCTGTACTACAAAATGAATATATTGGTATTCTTTTGCATAAAACCTTATTACTGGATTTTGGAAAGTTCTCCCCTCTAAGCGGAGGGCATTCAACTCCATAATCCCTCTGCACTTCATCAGGTGCAGTTTATCTCCCTGATAATAAAATGGTAATATCAGGAAGTTAAATTGCAATCTTTTGATTTCTGCAATACCATGGAGCATTTGTTCCATGCAATAGCATGGAAAAGGAATAAGATGACAGGACAAAGGCATTCGTCTCATCGCGGATGTTGACTTTATTCTTCCTTTTTTATTTTCTCTACTTAAAATCAGAAGCAAAAGCAAAAATTGCACTTATAAAGGTTGTTTCACTTAATAACATAAAAATCAGTACTCCGAAAACACCTATACCAGCGGGTACTGACACGCCCACATCTCTATGGATATTAGAAGGGAAGGCAAAAGCACTACTCCTATTGGAGTTCTGAGTTAAGCCCACTTGAGAGAGTCACGCCCTTTTATTCTAATTTTCTACTGGGTCTGGGGAGATTACAAAATTCAGCGAAAACAAAAAAAAAAAAAAAAATTTAAAACTGAAACACAATTTGTATTTCTCTATCCTTTCTTTTTTATTTAAACTTTCTTTTTTATTATTACAATGATATATTAAAAAAAAACGAAGATAAAGAAATATATACATGTTTACTTTTTGTATATATCAAGCTATAAATGTAAAGCCTATTTCATTTCTTTTACTCTTCATTCTTCCTCTTTTTCTTTTCTGCATTTAAAAAAAAAAACAAGAATTGCATTACAGGTTGTTTCATTAAATATCATAAGATTCAACACTGGAGGTGGGAGCTCAGCTCCAGGGTACGCTGAAAAACAAACTATACCAACTTCCGGAAAAAAGGCAGCTGCACACCAACAGAGCTTGATAACAGAACTTATATTCATACGCAATTGTTAGAGCAAGATTTGTGTAATGAATTACACAACTTTGAGGTAACTAGTTTATAGATACATACCTTAGTATTAGACCATCATAATTGTTTCATCGAATCATCATAAAATAAAGCAAAGGAGAAGTTAATATGCTTGAAATACTAGTTAAAAATCGACTTAATATATTAAGTCATTACGTGCATTATTAAAAAAAGAATGAAATATTAAACAGAAAAAAACAAATGCATAATTTCTATTATTAATATTCCACTGCTATTATTAATAGCCATTCGATTTTTGCAGCGTCCGAAAATTCGAAAAAACAAAATTTATCCTTTCTTTTCCAAGTTTATTTATAAAATTATATTACGATTTCTAAATTTTGTGAATATTTTGAAGTTATATGTACAAGATTAATAGCTTACAAATTAAAGTATTTAGATATTTTAAACAGCCTTAAAATGTAAATTTATTGATAATGATTATCTCAAAAAATATTTGTTATTAAAACTAAAAATTACAATCTAGAAAATGTGTAATGAAAACATATATATATTTTTTAACTACCAGTTTAATTTATAGAGATAGATATATGTATAATTTTAATTTTTATACATTTGTGTTAGGATATTGTTTACATGCTATTAAAACAAAGGCACGTAAATGTGTCTTTAAAGGATTTAAAATAAGATAAAGAGTGTAGTGTGAATTTTCATGTCACATTGGTTTGTGGTGAGGTTTTATTTTTGTATTTGTTATTAGTAGGGTTGGGGCTTTGTTACTTTTCCTGTACTTAGTACGTACTGAGTACAGTTACTTTTAAAGTAACAAATATTTTACCGATTACATATCGTACTTGTTACAATTTCTTTTGTACTGCCATCTATCGGATTAAAATATAATGACAAATTTTTTAAAATTTTATTAATAAATTGAATAAAAACTAAATTAATAATAAATAAATTAATAATTAATTAAAACTAAATAAGTAGATCAATAATATTTTATATAAAACCATAAAATTAATTAATATAATTAATGTTAATTTAAATTATTATCATTTATAAATAAGCATTCACATAAATATTAATGAAAATATCTATAAAAATAATTCTTATTATTTATGCAACATTTCAGTAATGGCAAGTTTTTGTTTTTCCTGTAATGCTTTAATTTCTAGTATGAGGCAAAGAAATATAAACTGTTTATCTACAAACTGATTTTTTTTCTTTTTTTTATGTAAAAAAAATTGTAAATTTCTAAATCTTCTTAAACGTAATTCATTCAATATAAAAATCATGACATTTTATTATTTACATTTATTTTCAGAATTTATATGTGTTATAAGTAAATTTTCCAATTATTCAATCGTAATTTTCAAAGACTTCCAATGTTAATTAAAATATAAAATTAGATGAGATAATATAATTTCAATTTTTCAACCTAATCAGCTTAATTTTTTATTAGAATTTAGTAAGACTTTCCAATTATGTAAATGAATTTTTATAATTAACTTGTAAATATTTTGCAAAGAATTGTAAAGTGGGAAGTTGAATCAATTACAAAGAGGTTTTATTTTACATTAAACAAAGAGGTTTTACTTACAAAATTACAGCAATTAATCAGAAAAATCAACAAAAATTTAATTTCCTTTAATATTAATATTAAAATTTAATTTCCTTTATTTTTCTATAATTAAACATTAACGAGACAAACATAGTAAAAATTTTTTATGTACAATAGATAATAATTTTTATTATAAAAGACGTTTACTTATTTATATTTTTATGTAGTAGATAAACCAGTTTTTTCTAAAATAAAAATTGCAATAACTCACATATCTTGTTTCAGTTTCCTGAAACTTAATCAATTTATGGTTAAATAAAGTAGCTTTGCAATTAAAACTATAGTTTTCATTATTAATATATTAACATAATTAATATATTAATAATGTTTAAGTAAACATAATTATTTTATATTAGATATAGTTGAATAAAATTTCAATAACTATCAAAAAATGTAAAATAGTTTTACCAATAATCTAAATGTTATAATGTATTAAGGTAAAATATTGAGAAACAACGTTTAATAAAAAATAGAGGAACAAAAATACATACATTTTATTTACATCAATCCATAATTTAAGAAATAAACATGACAGTAACACATGATGGTATAAATAAAAATAAGGTAAAAATTAACATAATTAAAGTTTTTTTTTTTCATTTCGAATTTTTAAACTAAAATGAATAAACTACCTTCTTTAGTTTTAAATCAACATTCTCATTATCTGAATAAAAATAAATCGTGTGGTAAAAAATACAAAAGAACATATTTTATAAAAGTTTAAATTCTGTATATTTATAGTAAAATATAGTGAAACTAAAACATGGTTGAATAAAAAATAAACATATTTATATGGAATTATAATAAAAAATATGCATAGTAAAAATAACAATGGAAGTATGTAAGAAGATTTATATAATTTAAATATTTTTTTAATTTAAGAAATCTGACCTTATTTAAGGTTCAAATAAATATGTTATATATGTTCATAAAATAAAATTTTTAAAAGAAATAATAACAAAAAAAAAGGTAATAAAAATTGCTAAATACGTAACAAGAATCTCATGCTTTTCTTATATTTAAAAAAACGTCATATATTTGAAAAAGAACTACAATCACTTAAACGAAATAAAAGTACATGCGTATTTTATTTCGCAATATAAATTCAAATCTCCCTCTCCAACCCAAAGAAATCTTTCAATTCCCAAGTATCCCTCTTCTATTTACCCAGTTAAACCAACTGTCATTTCCCTTCCCCCACCCAGCCTCCCTACCATAAGAAGCTACCATAATCTCATAATTCATCTGTTTGCATCGATATATCGATGATATTGTTACTTGTACTCGCTCTGTCATTGGCTCTTCTGTACTTGTTACAGAAGAGCCAATGATTAAAGCGCAATGTACACTTATTACTTTGTAACAAGCAAGTACAAAGTAATAAGCAAGTACAAAGTAACAAGCAAGTACAAAGTAATAAGCAAGTACAAAGTAACAAGCAAGTACTCATGTACTTGCTTGTTACTTTGTAACAACCACGTACTCACGTACTCGCTGATTACTTTGTAACAAGTACGTGCTCACGTACTCGCTCAGTCTTAGAAACTGGTCAAGTACATTGTACCTGCAACTGTCTGAGGATACTCGAACTCGGGCTGACTTTGTTACTGGAAGTACTGAGTATTTAGAAGAAAAAGTACTGATTACAGGTTGTTACATTCAAATACTGATTACAAAATACTTGTTACAGGTATTTCTTCCCATCCCTAGTTATTAGTATAA
>JAJQOW010002820.1:0-11789 GCA_037975125.1 Latrodectus hesperus
GGTCTTGCCCACAGCCATATTTCAACAGGATTATACGCGGCTACACGTGGCATGCATTGTCCAAGGATTCTTCGTTAATAGCCAGATTGAATTGCTGCCCTGGCCGGCTTATTCTCCGGATCTTTCGCCGGTAGAAAACATGTGGTCCATAGTTGCTCAGTTATATACCCAGATTACATACCAGCGGTCACACTAGATCAACTTTGGCAACGTGTGGAGGCTACTTGGTCTGCTGTACCCCAAGGACACATGCAGTCTTTTTTAGTCAATGCGAAGACGGGTGGCAGCGGTGATGTCCAACAAGGGCGGCTACTCTGGCAACTGATTTTGGCAGGAACCACACTTCACAGAAGTCTATAAATTTAATCATTTGATGCTTGGTCAACATGTTATCTACCTAATAAATTTTGCTGTGATATCTCTTGTCTTTCTTGGTGTAGAAATTTGGGTGACCAGCAGTGCATTAGCAACTATAGATGATTTGAAAAATTAGAACATTAAATAAATTGACACTATTTAATATATTTATTGATTTTCATGATATTATTTAGATTTTTTCAGACAAACAAATTTAAGCAATAAATGCAATCATTTTAAAATAGTGTAGCCCTCCGATATTCATAGTTTCCGCAATTTATGCATTGAGCAATCTGCTCTTCTTTCTCACAACCCAATGGTTTGATTCCCATCTCGGACTTGAACGTTTAAAGTCCTTCGGAGTTGTGTTTAAATCGTAGATCTCATCGTACCGAGTCCCACATGCGCACACAATAACTGTAAAATGACCCGCCAACCAATGAATTTATGTTAATCCTTTGGGTGCACATTTATTTTAAAAGTAATTTTATTTAAAATACATTTAACTTTTTGAAATGTAAAAGCAGTAGATTTTATATAAGAATGCATATAGATTTATATATAGCATATAGAATTCATATAGATTTATAGAATGCATATAGACATTTTAGATTGCGTAAGGGTTATATAATAGTTCAATATAATCAGATAACTTATAATTAGAAAACCACAGAAACAAGTAATATCAAGAGATACAGAAATTAGTATACATCAAAGAGGATCCACTCCCTCAATTTTGACATTGATCTAAAGGGGAAGGAAATTTTCTCCAGACCATTGCACCCATGGTAACTGCTTAATGACCGATCACCGGACTTTCGATTTCACACATTTAAGGCAGGCCGCAAACTCGCTAGACCATCCGATTGAGACGCCGTCTTATAGTAGACAAATGTGATCTCCTCGATGTCTTAGTGTGACGTAGCTAAAACGTTGTATCTGACGTCATGGAATTTTAAACCAATGAGAGCGCTGTCTCGCGGAAAGTTGCCAGATATTTCGAACCTGCTGGAAATCTAGAAAAGTCTCACGCTCCACCCCTTTTCTGACGTAACTAAGACCTCAATGAGTTCATTTAGTCTGATGCGATTCTCGCAAGATGCTCAGAGCGTCTCGCGAGACAAGCCTCATGCGATCATCTACGAATTTGCGGACTGCCTAAAGAGCACGTATATCGCATGTACTCGGTGGGGTCTTTGGCCGCATTGAGAATCGAACCCCCGCCCTTCCGGATGGAAGGCCGATACCCTAACCACTACGCTACCACCGCCCCTTTTCTTCTTTAATATCATCGGAACAAAACAATTAATATTACGGTAAATGGTCGGTAAGTCAAAACCATAAATAATTCTCGAAATAATTTATTATTCACTTTTTCATCACGTTCATTAAAGAAGCATCCATTAAGAAATCAATTAAGACATAATAGCAGGCCGTCTTGTTCGTTTCTCTAATGGATGTTTTATTGAAGTTTTCCTTTCATGAGAATTTTTACTAATTAGCATTTTGAAGATTTGTGAAAAGCATAAAATGCTAGATTTTAACTTTTCATGAATAAGCATTTACTGATTTAAACTAAGATACGAATAAAAAAATATAATTTTAAATATTTTTTCATGGAAAGTACTTATTTTTAAAGTAAATTTATGCAAATAGTGGGATATTTCATAGAATGTATTGCATAACAGAGATAAAAATAATGGAGGAAAAGAAACGAAACATTATAATAGCATACCAAATAAAAATATAATAAAATATTTAGATATACTTCTTATAAAGATTCTACGTTCTTTTCTTTTGCAAAACAATGCTTTCAAAAAAAATTAATCAAGTAATAAATTCATTTTAATTAAAATCTCTTACTTTTATTATTACTCAAATGTAAGCCTTATGTAAGCCTTATTAATCGTTTAAAAGTTACGCCAAACAATTTTTTTAAAAAGAATAATTGCTGAAAACTGCCGGATCCGTCGCAGGTGTCTAGTGCAAGTTCAAGGTTACAGGTGCGTTTTACTTTTTAGACTTGTGTTCTTTCTTACCAGAAAAGTTTTATAAATATTGCTGAGTCGTGTTTCAGTTAACATTTTGTAATTGATTTTTAATGTGTATATGTGTCAAAGAATAATAATCTGTCAGGTAATTGTTATGATTGTTTTCGCATTATTAAAAGTTGGGTTTTATCAGTTTTCAATGAAGAAAAATGATTTTTATCTCAATAAACTTAAAAGAATACTCATTAGCATATATGCTGTAGGGGGAAATAGTAATCAGTATATTAAATCCCTCCCAAATGGAAAACAATGAAGAAGGTGTTGTTACTTAAAATATCAATATATATATATATATATATATATATATATATATATATATATATATATATATATATATATATATATATATATATATATATATATATATATATATATATATATATCTTGATTTATTATATGTATTAGCATTTTTGTTGCATTTATTTTGTTTATTATGATATTATTGTTATCAAGTTATTATTTCTTTTATATTATTAAGTGTGTTGATTTTCATCAACTGTCAATGAAGAAAAAAATTGCTTGTATCATAATGATACTGAAAAGAGTAATCATGCAGTAAACTGCAAAGTAATCAATCAAGAATAATTTCTAGTTCAGTAAATAGTGATCGAAATTAAATTCCTTGCAGTTGGAATATTATGAAGAACATACTGTTACAGTAAAAAATTTTTTTAACAAACATTACAGAATAATGATTAATTTTTTTTAAATTTAAGACAAATATTAGAAATTTCTTAAAAAAGTGATTGAAAACATATTCTTTGATGTGGTTAAATTAAAAGTAAACTACTGGTGTTTTATTGTAAAAATTTCTTTTCTATTTAATCGAATATATTATTATTTCATATATTGACTGGTCTAATTAGCTGACGCATTCAATGTACAACAGAAGAAAATTTTCAATTAAACCACAAAATGCCAATTTTTATTTCATTTATAAGAAATCTTATTTATAACAATTTATTGAACAATTAAGTATCTAAATCTATTTTTCTGACGTAATTTTAATATAATGTATTGTATATTAGTATAATAGCGATGGTTCCAAATTAAAAGAAATTGATAAACCTGATAATTTGGTTTACATAAATTTTAACTTCGACAATATCGAATAAATGCTACCAAGCTTTATTTAACTAAAACGTCCTTTTTGATGTTTTATAAAACAATCATCCATGACGCAAATGTCGAAACCAATGTTTTCAAATGTTTGTTACGAAAGAAAATGTTGCATCACTTTCATAAATAGTACATAAAGAAATATTGATGTCTGAAGAGTGAGTGGTATTCGAAGTTTTTTCTGTTCAGCAACTGACTGAATGGTTGTTTCTGTTGTACAAGCTACTTCTCTGTTCCTCTTCCTGGATTGGGCTCTAACAGTTAGATCGATTTATCTGGTGGTAAATCTATCTAATCTTCGTAATTTAGAACCAGGCCCCAAGCAGAAGACCCTCACTTATTGGTATGTCATCCCCAGAGGTATCATTTCATATAAAGGACATTACGACTACGACATATTTAACGTGTTCAGTTGCCATTAAAGGATATTTTGATCGGGTTGGGATTCGAAATCACTACCTTCAGATAACAAAAATGAACACTGTAACCAACCAGGGCATCGTGCCCTCTACTGATTGAATAGCGGAAACATGATGATAGAAAGATAGTAATTACTACTTAACATTTGAGTTTCTTGAATATTCACAATAACGTATTTATACAGTGGGTGCCATCAAACACGAATATTTAGGTAAGGAAGTAATTATGGCGGGCAATCTTTGACTATATTTGGTGAACGATCTAAGGCTTTTGTAAGGCGTTTTAATCCCCAGTGTGTAATTTGGTTTCCCGGAGGACATTTTATTGATCGTAAATCGTATTCACATTCCGCAAGGTGAAAATACCGTAAAGCTGCTAAACAACCATTCTTAAAAGATTTCAGGTACTGCGATATTCATTTCCCGTTGCTCAACAATGGCTAAGATTGATACAAGATCTTTAACTTTTTGAAAATTGCTTCTTATCAATACATGGTAAATCATGGGTCAAACCAGAATTAAACTTCTGGAGAAGGTTCCACTTTATGAGTGGAATGATTGTAACTGTCCTGGAGTTGCTGTAGTTAGAACAAGTAATATATGCGAACAAATTGGCTATGGCTAGGTTTCTCAGAGGTCATCTTTATAACCTATTGGATTTATCAGTTTTTAAATTTTGTGCTCTTCACCCGAAATGCAATTTGACTCAAACCATACATGTCCATATTTTAACATCCATTGATTATCAGAGTAGCTAGCTAATCCTGGTGCAGTTTTTTATTGTTTGAAAATAAAGGGGTAAGAGGACTTAATCTTTGAGTTATTGTTAATCGACAAGGGATGCGAAACAGACCAATCTGCAATAAAAAATAGAATTATGATTGTTTATACAATGCATAGTGAAAAAGTGCTATTAATTAAATGAATGACCATATTTAGTATTTAAAAAATGTAAATTGTTCTTTGAAATTATGTCTGATATTGTAATTGAATTGAAATTGTGAGATTGAAATTAATGACATTTTGGATACAGTAAATATGATGTTTACGATAGAAATTATAAGATAGTAATAACATCTATCTATATATATACATATACTATCATATGATATCTATCGTAAGCATCCAATGAAAGAAATTTCAAGATAATATAGATAGTAAGATATATGTTGGAAATCATAGGATGCTGAATAATATTAAAAGAGGTTTTAATTAACAAAAGTAAAACTTATTAATTTTTCTAATTATTATTGTATTACTGACTAGTATATATTTACTATGCGATATTTAAGATTCTATTTCAAGAATTCTTCCTAATAAAAAAATCATAGGTCTATTACCAGATGGAAAAAAGGAAATTTACATTTCCAAATCTTACATATTAAAAAATTTTAACCTTATAATTCTAGAGACAGATGCAATTTTATTAAGATATTTGAAATGATCTTAATAAAATTGCATAGTCATTAAAATAAGACAATCTATTAATAAACATATTTTTCGCGTTTTTTAATTAAAATTATAAAACTATTTAAAGACTATGTTTAATGCTAATGTAAAGAATGATAATTTTTGTCCTTAATGCTTCTGCGGTAAAATTTACTTATCTTTAGCAACTGAACTCACATAATCAGAGATTTAGCATGTTCATCATTGTTTCATTCTTATATTTCTGGTGAAAATTTTCCGTTAGGATTCCCTTTTTCCAGTTTCCTTAAACAGGGATAACATGTTAATTAAAATAATAAAGATAACCAACACAGTGTAATTTATCACTCTTAAGATTATGACTATTTTGGTGAGAAAGTCTTCGTCTGTACGGTAGTTAAGGATCATTAAGAAGCTGTACCTGTTTGCACATGGCTGATTATCGTCTCGGAATAAACTTCAAACTGAGAGGGCGCACGCAGTGGAATGTTACATTTCATACAAAAGTTCAAAAGAGAGAATTATTTTCCTTATGGAAAATGATTAAAAGCTGGGATTTATTAATCAAATGGCATATGCTTTGGTCTTTTGGAACATAATTCTGTAGTTACGATTCTCCCTAAAATTAGAAAAAATGTGGGACTTATTTTTTCAATGTAAATTCCTAAGTTCCCTCATTTATGAGGAAATTTTTTCTTTTCAAGAAAAGTTTTAATAACATTTAAGGAAAAAATGAATCAGAAAAATATCGGGATAAAATTACTGTATAAATGATACTGTACATTGGAAACTATTTTTGTGCGGCTGATAGGAGTTGCATAAAAGATAACCACGTAAAAAATTGTAGTATCTGGCGACTATTTGGCGATCAATTAACCGCGCTTGGCGTGGTTGGAGCCTTTTGAGAGGTTGCTATATTTAGAAGAGTTTGCGGCGGAGCGAGGTCCGAATAGGTTGTAAAATTCTGGTAGGAGCAGAAGGCTCCGAGCTAATTTGTGTTTTATTGTTAATATTAAATATTTATTTGTAATTAAATAAATGTGTTGTCCAGCAAATGTGATTGTTAAATCTCTTGGCCATTCTACACATCACAACACGCTCTCATTCGAGAACCAGAGCTGAGAAATACGAAATGGCTTAACTTGGAAAATTCGAATTTCAGAAGAAAGAATAAAACTGTCAACGGAATTCTAAAGTGATAGAAACAGAAGAAAATGTTCAAAAACGTGAAAAAGGAAGACTTGGTAACGGTCTTGCTGGAAATTGGTGAAGAAGCAACTTTTGATTTGAAATTAGCCGAACTGAAACACAAACTTCTGAACAGTAAAGAATATGCCGAAGATGCTGACTTCGTAAAAGAAATTTTGATTTCTACTATAGAGAATAGGAAAACTAAAGAAGAGTTCGAACGAACACAAGCTGAAGAAGAAAGATTAAGAGAACACGAATTAGAATTAGCAAAAATCCGAGCTACGCAGAACATAGCGAGCAGTAGTCCGACGCCATTTTCAATTTCGAACACCGGAGGCGAATTCGAAATTCCACTCGACAAGCTGATCAAGGGAGTAGAAACGCTAACGATACCAGTACCGAAAAGAGCAGAATCTTGGAATATATTTTTCGATTCCATAGAAAGAGCATTTAAACACAAGAAAGTTCCGGAAGAATTTAAGTCAGAAATATTATTGAAATTAATCGGAGAGAAAGCGGCAAACGTTCTTGTCTACATTAAAGAAGACGATTTGCAGGATTATGAAAAAGTAAAAACTTTAATTCTGAAAGAATATCAACCTACTCCTCAAGCATGCCTAGAAAATTTTAGAAAAGCAAAACGTTATTCTGGAGAATCACATATTCAATTTGCTTCACGATTAACATCGACATGGGACTATTATTGTAAATCAAGAGCAGTAACTGATTTTGAAACATTAAAAGAATTAATCATCTCAGATAAACTGTTCCAAACGTTAGATGGAGAAACAGCTTTGCACATAGCTATACGCCAAGGAAATCAATGGTTGAAACCACAAGAACTAGCTAGAGAATGTGATATTTATTTTGAAGCAAGAAGAAAATCATTTGACGAAATTCGAAATGAAATGAAATATCCAAAGTTTACGGATTCAACATATATGCAAGATAAATATATTCCACCACCCAAAAGAAGAGAATACACGAAACAAAGTTTTACCCCAAAACGTAAGGAATGCTATATTTGCGGTAGTTATCAACACCTTGCAAAAGAGTGCTCGGAAAAGAGGAACGGAAATGGATATATTAAAAAGAATGAAAAGGTGTATTCTACAACTTCGAGGAATACAAATAGAATATCGAAGAAGATGCTGTAGTAGCTAAAGTTGACACGACTCACATACGAACTGAATCGAAAGAAACTATTATTCAACCATTACAGAAAATTGATGTTTTCATTAACTCTCTGAAAACGGAAGCTATTATAGATTCTGGAACTCAAATCTGCATAGTTCACTCATCACTAATTCCAGATTTAGAAGATCGAGAAGGAGGGAAAGTTATATTAACACCTGCATTTGGAAATCCAATTGAAGCGAAAGTTTGTCGTAAGCCTATTTACTATAAGAACTCTGGAAATAATTTATTTAATTGTGTAGATACTTTAATTGCAGTAACGGATAAATTAAATGTGCCTTGTTTAATAACTCCAGAAACATATGAATTATTAATTAATTCAACAGCCGATCGGTCAAAAGAAAACTGTTCCAATGACAATTCTTCAGGAGACAGACGTTCCGAAGGAGAAAATTTGCTCAGTTTAGCCACCGAAACAAAAACAGCTACGGAAGGAGAATCCCCCCTTTAGAATTGCCTGAGGCGAAAAACGAAGAGGAGGGAGGAAGGGAGACAGCGGGCGCCGACTCTCACTCTAGCGGAGAGGAGCGACCAGACAACCGTTCTATCGGAAGCGCAGAAACTCCGGGTGGAGCAAAAGAGTTGCCTAACCTTAAAAGAAGCTTGGAATTATGGAAAGAAGAAAAAGGGAAATTATTTATTTATTGATGATTTGTTACACCATCAAGAAAAAATATTGGGACAGAATGTTTTTCAATTAGTATTACCTCTTAACAGAAGACACAAGGTTCTTGAATTATCACATAACTCAATCTTTGGAGCACATTTGGGAATAAAGAAAACAAAGGAAAGGATAAGATATTCATTTTATTGGCCCAATTTATCAACAGATGTAGAATCTTTTTGCAAAGCATGTAAGAACTGTCAGCTGAGAAGTCCTGAGAGAGAACTGATAAAATTCCAATAACTCCTGTCAGAAGGCCAGAACTACCATTTGAAATTGTAAATATTGATATAATTGGCCCCATTGACCCTCCATCTGCAAGGAAACATAAATATGTACTATGCTTAGTGGATCAACATAGCCGTTGGCCTGAAGCAATACCATTAAGAAGTTTGACAGCCAAAGCCACCTGCGAAGCACTCTTAGAAATATTCATGAGAACAGGTATACCTCATGTAATTGCTAGTGACAATGGGAAAAATTTCATTTCTAAATTAACTCAAGAATTTGAGAAAAGACTTGGTTCTCATCCCAGATTCTCCACTCCTGCTTATAGTGCTTCGAATGGATTAGTAGAACGATGGAATAAAGTACTTAAACAAATGCTGCATCACATCATTCGAAATGATCCTCACAACTGGGATAAACATATACCGTATTTACTTTTTGCCTACAGAGAAGTTCCAAACTGTACTACTGGTGTTTCACCTTTTCAACTTATGTATGGAAGACAACCAAGAGGTCCTCTAGCAGTGCTGAAGTCATCATGGTCTGGAGAGATTCCCATCCCAAATAATCTAAGTGAATCTGCTGTTGATTATCTTCAAGAATTAAAAATAAGGTTAGAGCAAGCTGCAGAGCAAGCCAACTTGATTGGAAATGACAAACAACAGAAATATGCTGAATACTTTAACCGAAGGTCAGTGATGAAAAATTTTAAAATAGGAGAAAAGGTTTATTTACTTATTCCAGATTCAAACAACAAACTCTATGCCCGTTGGACAGGTCCAGGAGAGATTATAAACCACTGTCCACCTCATTCTTACAAAGTGAGATTACCAGATGGAAAGATTAAACATGTCCATTCCAATAAGATAAGAAAATTTCAAGCTAATGTTAATGCAGTTGGAGTAATATTTGAAAATGAAGAAGAATTTGGGGAAATTATAACTTTGCCAGGTAAAGAATTCCCAAATCCATTACAAATCTTAGAAGTAGGAGAAAATCTGAATTTTGAAAATTTAAGTTCATTACAGAGGAAGAAATTAATTTCTCTTATCAAGCAACATGAAGGACTATTTACTGGAAAATTAAAAATAGCAAAAGTAGAACCACACAAGATAAGATTAGTACCAAATTTAGAGAGGAAGAAACCGTACATCTATAGAATTCCTGAAGCCTTGAAAGAAAAGGTTGATAAAGAAATAGAAGATTTAATGAAGTCAGGACTGATAGAAGAAAGCAATGCTGAGATAGCTCACCCTGTAGTGTGTGTAAGCAAGAAGGATGGCAACATTCGATTGTGTGTGGACTATAGATCTTTGAACGCTGTAACCAAACCAGATGATTTTCCTATGGAAAATGCAATTGACTTGATGTACAGTATTGGGAAAGCAAACGTTATTACAACATTAGATTTACTCAAAGGATACTGGGCTATACCTATGGAAGAACAGAGTAAAGAATTTACATCTTTTAAAACTCATCGAGGACAGTATAGATTCAAAGTAATGCCATTTGGATTAAGAAATGCTGCTGCAACATTTCAGAGAGTAATGAATAATGCACTAAAAGAATTTAAAGAATTTGCAAGAGCATATATTGATGATATTGCTATATTTTCACCAGATTTTGACACCCATATCCAAGATTTACATAAAGTTTTTACAAAACTGGAATCACTTGGTTTCACAGTCAATTCGAAAAAGTGTTCTTTTGCAAAACCACAAATAAAATATTTAGGACATATCATTGGATCAGGAAAACACAGACCTGACCCCGAAAAGATTAAAGCAATTGAGAAATTAGAAACACCAAAGACTAAATCTCATCTTAGGAGCTTGTTAGGATTATGCAATTATTATCGAAATTACATTCCTAATTATGCTGAAATCGCCTACCCCTTAACAGAGCTCACTAAAAAGAAACAACCAGAAGTGCTGGAATGGAAAGAAGAACATAATGTATCATTCCAAAAGCTGAAAGACCAACTTATGAAAGCAACAGAGTTAATAACCCCAACAATACAGGATCCTTTCATCATTCACTCTGATGCATCGCAAATTGGAATAGGTGCATGTCTGTCTCAAGTGAGAGAAAATAAACATTTTCCTGTGTGTTATGCAAGCAAGAAATTGTCCAAACCCCAACAAAATTGGCCTACTATAGAACGTGAAGCTTACGCTATAGTATGGGCATTAAAGAAGTTTGAATCATGGATTTTTGGATCAACAGTAAAGATTGTGACAGACCACAATCCTTTATCATTTGTTGTGAAAAATGCCCCACAATCATCAAAGCTTCAACGATGGGCCTTAGCTTTACAAAAATACAATATAGAAATCATTCATTGCCCAGGAAGAAATCTTTCTAATGCAGATGCTCTATCTAGATTACCAACTAGTGACTCTTGAACATTTATTTGTGTTTAATAATTTTTTTTCTATGTATAAAATTTTGGTTATTTTGTATGTTTATTAGAAGTGAAGTGGTAAGTAAAATTAAATATTAGTAATATTTGAAGTATAATAGCAATATTTAGTAAATTTAAATTTTGTAAGTAAATGTTTGAAATATTTACTGGTTATTAGATAATTAATTAACATTGAAAGTATTAATGTTGCTCTATTATTTGTTTATTTGCTTAGTCTCTTTTGCGGTAATGTGATGAAATATGTTCATGGAAACAAATGTGTTTCTGTTTATATACTTTAATAATAATAATAAGGTACATGTATAGTATTTCTTTTGAAAATTATATTAATTGAATTTGAATTTCTATTTATGTGCATTATGTGTAAATTGTTGTATATGTGTAGATCACAAATAGTCGCTTGATTCGTTTTCAGATTGATGATTAATTCATTAATGTAACATCAATCTTGTGGGGGAGGTGTAGTATCTGGCGACTATTTGGCGATCAATTAACCGCGCTTGGCGTGGTTGGAGCCTTTTGAGAGGTTGCTATATTTAGAAGAGTTTGCGGCGGAGCGAGGTCCGGATAGGTTGTAAAATTCTGGTAGGAGC
The DNA here is from genome assembly GCA_037975125.1 of Latrodectus hesperus. Classification (NCBI taxonomy): domain Eukaryota; kingdom Metazoa; phylum Arthropoda; class Arachnida; order Araneae; family Theridiidae; genus Latrodectus; species Latrodectus hesperus. The sequence goes on from JAJQOW010002820.1 coordinate 11,673, forward strand.
AGAAGGCTCCGAGCTAATTTGTGTTTTATTGTTAATATTAAATATTTATTTGTAATTAAATAAATGTGTTGTCCAGCAAATGTGATTGTTAAATCTCTTGGCCATTCTACACATTAC
>JAJQOW010002821.1:0-11788 GCA_037975125.1 Latrodectus hesperus
TTTAAGTCAATTGGGAGCGTCTTTCGTTTAATCAGAGCACCATGAAGATGAAAGTACGACTTTGCTCTACACACATGCCATAGATACCCATTTATAGGGTAGGCAACCATTCACAACTCATTCATACAAGGAACAAAGACAGGATAGATCGAGAGAGAAAGTACATCCATGCCCGAACCGGGATTCGAACCCAGGACCTCCTTATCCGCAGTCAGGCACGCTGAGCACTAGACAAGTTGGGCGGCTCTTTATTTCTTAAACAGTGAATAGACCATCCCCAGTGTTCGTAATAGGACTTCATTGCTATTATCTTCAACGTAGATTATCGAAAAATTTAAGTGGTCAATAACCTCACCAAGTTTTGGTTTTGGGTTGTCATGTGTTCCCAGTAGGCAGACAGTATTATCTTCAACGTAGATTATCGAAAAATTTAAGTGGTCTTTAACCTCACCAAAAGTTTTGGTTTTGGGTTGTCATGTGTTCCCAGTAGACAGACAGTATTATCTTCAACGAAGATTATCGAAAAATTTAAGTGGTCTTTAACATCACCAAAAGTTTTGGTTTTGGGTTGTCATGTGTTCCCAGTAGGCAGACAGTATTATCTTCAACGTAGATTATCGAAAAATTTAAGTGGTCTTTAACCTCACCAAAAGTTTTGGTTTTGGGTTGTCATGTGTTCCCAATAGGCGGACAGAAAGGGATGAGTGAGTGGGAAAGGCCAACAGAAATACATCATTGCCTTTCATTTAATACAATATGAGTATGTAGGCACACCTTTCTGGCTGTCCGAAGGAAGCGGTTTAATAAGGTAAGGAGGGTTCACTGCAGTGGATCGAAAATATTTCAATTATTTCGATCAATTCGGTTGAGAGAAAATCACCAAGCCTTCGTTTCGGTTGAGAGAAAAGGAAGTCGGCTTATTTCGAAGAGTTAATTTCTACCCCTTGTTTCGCTTAAGAATCAACAAATGTTTTTTCATATTGTTTCGTAGGGATCATCAATGTTTATTTAACTACCATTTAAATAAACAATGCTTCAAGTAATTATCAATGATAATATTTGTGAAATTAAGCAAAATAATTTTTAGTATTATTGATGGTTGTTTTTAAGCCACATTTGTCAGGTATAATGTAGATATTTCACAATGATTTTTCTACTATTAAGTACTTATGAATTTTATTTTAAAATCTGTTTATGTCAATTGATTTCAAATCTCTTATGTAATATTTAAAAATAAGCATTCAGTCTTGAATTGTTGGCAGCATTTTTTATTTTAAATTTTTACCCTTTATCCTTGATAAAAATTCGTTAAGTTTTGAAGCATAACAGTTTTATAAAATATAATTTTGATGGAATCTAGCTATCATTTCCCTGACTACATAAATGTCTTAAAAGAGTTTAAAACTTATAAAACTTAAAATTAGTGTACTCTTTTAATTGCGTTTACTGGTACTATAACAACTATGCATTTTTATGCTAAAATTCAGTCCTATATTGGTTTTGTATGCTTTAATTTATAAATGAAAAATAAAATATGTGTACTTTACTTTATTGAAACCGAGTTAGTAGGCTTAATAATCAGTCCACTCGTATCTTCTGTAATAATAAGAAAAGGAGAGTCCTGCACCACACGGATTTCCGATTCCTAGTGGCAGTGACGTCAGGAAATTTTAGTCTTATACGAGGGTTTAGAGGGACGTCCCATTGTTGTGGTCTTATGTAGAGAGTGACCACCTCATATGTTTGTGATATTATCCTCGCGGCCGAGAAGCCTTTGCTAATGCGGCATCATTGAGAAATACATCTTTGGATGGTCACTGCTGTGTGGACAGCTCAGTGACTCAGTAGAAGGGATTTCCATGCTATATTATCAGTAGCATGATACGGATTTTCTTTTGTTTAGGAGGGATTTATTTTGTGTTTTCGGATTTTAACTTATTTTAAAGTGTATGAGAGTAGGAATTCATTTTAAAGTAACAGGATTTAAGAGTACGTTTACTATGAAAAGGAATGGATCCTCGATTCAATTACAAGACAAATTTTAGTCACCTGTGTTCTAGAATATTAATGAAATTTAATTTAAATAAATAGAATTTATTATTAGGATAATAATAGAATGCATTTATCGAATACTACTGGCAGAATTGATTTTTCAAAATATTAATAGAATTTTAAAAAAAATGTTAATTATATTAATTTTAATTCTGTAAATAAAATGTTTAGAGTGATAATCGAACCCAAGATCGAAGGAAAGACTTCGTGACATGGCGAATTATTGATCATGCCACAAAGTCTTGAATTCAAAACATTTTTTTAAGTTTTAAGTAAAAATATATATAAAAATGAATAATCATATATTCGCCATTCATTTGCGATAATGCCTTCCACTGTAAAGGTGATTATTGACTCTATTACTTTGTGTGCAATTATTTCTTTGATTTATATATTCACAAGAAATAATAAAGTAACGATTGACTTTACATTATATTTCAACGAATGGGCAAATTTAACTTTTCATCGATAATTAAAATTTAGAATAAGCCTATCGAATAATGAAGTTGCATTTTGAACTGTGTGCCGTGGAATTCCTGGGTTCAACCCAGAAATGTCCACGAACGACAGTGCATGGAAACTAACGGAGGGATCCCTCCAACAATTTGGTAGACTTGATTAAATTCAGAGTAAATAATCAAGGATTTCGATACATATTGACTTGAATTGTTATTTTATCAAAGTATGCATGGGCCGTGAATCTTCTGAGCAAAGGTTCCAAATTCAAGAATTCTAAAGTGTAAAGATTTTTGAAACAGAAAGGAGTTCAATATTTTACTACGTATAGTGACAAAAGCATCGGTAATAGAAAGATTAAAAAAAAGCTTAAAAAGAATACGTAGAAATATTTTACAAAGTGCAACACATATAATTATATGAATGTACTCGATCAATTGATGTTTAGTTATAATCGAACGTTTCATTTGAGTATAAAAAGAAGTCTATTGAAGTAAACTCTAATAATGAGATTAATGTTTGGTATCGACGGTATGGAAAATATTTTAAATTTAAAATAGATGGAAATGGAAACCTTTCGAAGAGCCGCTTGAAGACCTTAAGCTCAGAAATAAGGAGCGAGGGATCGGAGGGCTTAGCTCGATTTCCAGGTTTCTGAGGAAAAAAACTTACAGGCTGATATATTAATTTACTCGCGACTATCGAAACCTCAGATCACTGGGGATGAATGAGCACCTCTATTGTGAATGTAACTGAAAAGGATTGTGACATAGTAAATGGGAAATATGATAGACCACATTATTTACCGGTAAACCGAAAATTATTGATACACGTGAAATATTTATAAGCACGCACACTGGTGAATTAACACCATTTGAGTGCGGATGAATATACGTGAAACTACCCTCCGAAATACACTGCTGGACAATTGCTAAGGACGGATAACACTATCATCCATAGCAACCACAAAATGAAAGGAAGCAAAATGTAGAAAATTAGAATAAGTGCGGGATATAGTAAGAAGAAGTATACGAATGCAAATTTCTTTTCCACGTCTGTTCATCACGTGATAGCGTTCATAAGAGCTTTATAGGTTTTGACGCGTGTGGACAGTTGTTGTTTCAAGTCAAAGTTTTACAGGAAAGATTTAATAGACGAACTTGAAATTTTTGGCACGTCTTCCCGACATCACTTAGATGATTTTATGCGTGGCCGAATTATTGGAAAGATCGAAGAAGGGCGAAAAATAACAGATGTTGCCAGGGAGTTCGACATCGCTCACAGCGTTACTTCACGGCAGTGGAAGTCATTTAAAACTACTGGAATGTGTAGTAGGCGGCACGGGGGAGGTCGTGTTAGAAGTACGACGCCTGCAAAAGACAGATATATCGTCCTATCCTCAAGAAAGGAACAGACGCACCACAGCTCAGCAGGTTTCAAATCAGTTTCTTGCTGCCTCAGGAAAGCAGATCTCCCGAAAAAATGTTGCCAGACGTTTGAGGGGAGGAGGACTACACGCCTGCAGACCTGTTGTGTGTGTCCCATTGACCAGACAGCACCTCACTGCCCGTTTGCAATGGTGTCGTGAGCATCGCAATTGGACTGAACAGGACTGGGCATGCGTACAATTCTCAGATGAGAGTGGGTTCAGTCTGTCATCAGATTGTAGACGCCAACTGATCTGGCGCGAGAGTGGTACTGCTTATCGTCCAGAAAATATCCCGGAAAGGGACCGATATCCGACATGCAGTGTCATGATGTGGGCTGGCATCATGATCAATGGTCGCACGCTCCTACATGTGGTTGTTAATGGAACTATGACGGGCCAACGATACATTAATGAAGTTCTACTTCCTCATGTTCGTCTTTTCCATGGTACTGTCGGTGATAAATTTGTTTTTCTGGACGACAACGTAACATGTCATCGAACACTCGCTGTTCAGGATTGTCTAGACAGCGAGGGTATTCAACGCCTCGTATGGCCATCACGTTCTCCAGATCTAAATCCCATTGAAAATGTGTGGGATGCTTTGGGGAGGCAAGTTGCTGGTCGAAACTATCCTCCGACAAACATACCTCTTCTCTGTGGGCGAAGCTCTCAATCTTAACCTTTCCGGAAGACACCAACTCCGTTCTCATTTCAGACACAACAGTGATCTTGTAATTTCAATCAATAATATAACGTAAAAATTTATACTATTTACATTTTTTACACTATTTATTTTAAACTATTATTGAAATCTAAATTTAATAAAAACTCTAAGCAATACAGTACGATGAACTAAACACTGCAAAATAAAAATATGTCAGTATTTACAATGAATCAAATTTTTCAACACTATTTATCTGATACAACCACATAAGGCATCCACATTTTATTGTTGATTTCCAGCCTTATGAACAATTGTAAAATCAAAGCTTTGCAACATGAGTTGTCACCTTAATAATCTGATGTTATTACTAGCATTTTTTCAACCAGACTAACATATTGTGGTCTGTCATTATTGTGAACGAGCTCCCATCTAAATAAAAGTTCAGCCTTTTTAGGGTAAATATAATGGTGAATGTTTTGAAATTCCAATACTTCGCGATTCTGACGCAAGTATTGATATTGTGTGAGTCGGAAATACATTAAACCTGAGATGTTTACCGAAGAAAATGTATGGGTCCAACAATCTTTGAATCTTTAGTTCACGCGCTTACCATTAGCCGAAGTAGAACTAACCTGTAAATTGGGTTCTGTGAAGACAAAAGCAGCTATAATTCGCAATGAATTGGATAAAGAAAGATATCTTTTAGGAAATAACACAGTTGCAATGCTTAATAGAATCCATAAGGATGTGGATGATATCAAGTCTGTCAATAATTTTGAGTACCCCAATTGTTCTACAGATAATGCTCATAGAAATGATCGTACGATTCGTAACGATAAAAGTGGTACAGCAAACACTTTCTTTGCCACGAGTAATATGAAACAGGATAATGACGTGATTGGTATATTGAAAGAAGACAAGCAAATCATCAATCTTCAACTTTATGAAATAGCAGACTTGAGTAGAGTTTGTGAAGGCAGAATTCGTAATCGAAACCAGCAAGATCCTATGCCTAGGAATACTATGCGTGGTGATCGTCGAAAAGATGCTAACAGTGGACGTCCGCCACCTAGAGAAGATTTTGGTCCACGCAATGACAGAGGAAGGAATGAAGAATGAGGTATGTCAATACCTAGACCTAAGAGAAGTGATCTGCATTTTCGCGGGCACTTCAACCGTGATAACCAAAATAATAATTTTGTTTGACATGGCCTCAATTCAAATTATGGCCGGAATTAGCCAACTGGTTATAATGAAACTCAAGAAGGAAGTTACAATAGGGATGGAGAAAAGAAACTAGCTCCCAAATGAACTGGACTTTGTACAGTTATGAAAACATTATCAGAAACTAATTTTTCTTTTACGAACGTAAATTTTCTTGCTTTGTTTGTGGACTGTATGTTTAAATTGAGTCAAGAGAAGTACTAACAATTAATTATCTTATTTTTAATATAGAAACATTATTAATTTACAGCTTTAGCTGGGTTATAGATAGAGAAAGAAATTTTACCTCCCGCTTTGTCGGGGAGCATTTTTTTTTCTGCATGTTTACATATTTTCGCCACAGGAAGACAGTGGCGCTGTAGTTAATATTCCGAGATGGATTCCCGTTGTTCTATAAAAACTAACTTTTTTTTTATTTTGTTGATATTTTTTTCAGATTAACAGTATTAATATACAAAATAAATACAAACATGTATACAAAATTTTGTGTCCATACTTTTAATAGTTTCTAAATAATAAAGTTCAAATATTTTAAAATACCGTTAAATTTAAAAATTTCAAATGTGTGCAACATGTGCAACAAAAATTAATCAAATTTTACAATTTTCTCATACAAAATTCATTTTATCATTATAAGCAAATGTTGCGATATTTTGTTTCCCTATTGTGTAATAATAGTAAAAAAATTCCAATTTATGTGGGTAAATGTCAATTTTTTTTTTTTTAGAAAAAATCATAAAAAAATTTATATTATAAAAACCCCTTGCTTCGGCTCTTTTAAAAAAGCTTTGCATAAGTTGACATGCAATGATACAAAGTAGAAAATATTGAAGTTTTTACTTTCTCCATATCTGGTGCATTGTCAAGAATTGCTTTTCGATAGAAATTTTGCAATTTGCAGATAGTGTTTTCTGTCAAATTTCCTCGCTTCAGCCCACCAAGTGTCACACCTTTTGTCTTCCACTCTTTCACTTTATTTCGGAGACCTGTACCAAGTCGTTTTGCAACATGGTTGATGCATTCTTCTTTTTCAATTGGGGCTTTGTGCCGGGGCTTTGCATCAGTTGACATGCAATGATACATTTACTTTCTCCATATCTGGTGCATTGTCAACAACTGCTTTTCGATAGAAATTTTGCAATTTGCAGATAGTGTTTTCTGTCAAATTTCCTCGCTTCAGCCCACCAAGTGTCACACCTTTTGTCTTCCACTCTTTCACTTTATTTCAGAGACCTGTACCAAGTCATTTTGCAACATGGTTGATGCATTCTTTTTTTTCAATTGGTGTATCGACACCGTAATTTTTTTTCAATTAGATGTTGGTAAGTTTTGGTGTCACCATCATAAAGTATTGTGGTATACCTCATTTTACATTCTGATACTGACCTTTCCCAAATAATGTGTTCAAATTAATAAAATAACTAATTTTACATTTCCTATGATTTTAAATGATATTCATTCATTAGATAATATATTACAAGCACTAGAAAATTTTAAAAAAATCTAACGATAAGAATAACTTATTTGATTTATGTAAATGTGTTATTAATGAATTGAAAATTATTTGTGAAAGTAATGAAAATTTATTTGATTGCTTAGAAGAACAGACTTCACTGTTGCAATATTATTTGAATCATAGGACCAACTATTCTGCTTACTTTTTAATTTTATGCTCTATGCTTTTTTATATATCACTCCATTATTATAAATTTTTACGAAAAATCTTGTATTTAATTCTCCCATATCCAGCAACATTGAAAGGCTTATTTGTCATTATATTGCTAATCCCTTAAATGTTAATGAACAGGAACAATTTTCATTTATATATTAGAGACAAATATTCTCACCTTAATGAAAAGGACACAAAAAAGTAGTTTTATTAATGAATGAAATTCACATAAAAGCTTCATTAGATGATAAGTGTGATAATTTAATAGGATATTCTGTGAACTCTTGGATGCTGTATCAACAACAACTTATACATTTATGATTCAAAGTGTTTGCTCAACTTACAAAGATGTTGTAAATATATATCCAATAAAAACAATATCAGGAAAAATTTTATATTTCTTACAGAGCTTCTTTATGTTATAATAACTGGCTTAGAAAAAATTGGTTTTTATATCTTTTGTATATACAATGATAACAATACTGTTAATAGGAAAGCTATGTCCTTGTTTTCGCATCTTCCTACTCTCAAAACTAAATATAATCATCCCATCGATCCAAATAGACCATTATATTTTCTATTAGATTCTGTACATTTACATAAAAATATAAGGAATAACTGGCTTAACCAGAAAAATTCAGAAGTAGCGTTTTATCATCTAAATTTTGATTTGATATTTCCTGATGAAAAATTAAAAACAGCATCCTTTAACACTTTGAAGAAACCTCAGGAAATTGAATCCATTAATACTGTCAAATATTGTCACACACTCTCTGCTAAATCTCTTTGTCCATCAAATTTAGAAAGGCAAAATGTAAAATTAGTTCTTCAAATTTTATTTGTCATATTTCAGAGGGGCTAAAAACAGCAGGACCTGTTATCGATTTACTTAACTATGTAGAAACAGCTGCATTTATAAACCACATAACCACTTGGTGGGATATCGTTTATGTATAAAGTGTTTTTAAAGAGAATGCAAAAGGAAATTAATATCAAAAACCACTTATTTATATATCTACTGATAAAAGTTTAATCTTTTTTAAATATTTTTTCATTATGGCTAAATAATTGGAAAAGCTGTAAAAGTGATACAGGATAATTAGGTACAGAAATTCACTTAGCATTAACACATATAACAAATGCTCTTATAGAAATTGTAGATTATTGTTCAAAAATATTAAATATGGAATATGTTTGAATGGGAAAATTTCAGACAGATTCTCTCGAAGAATGTTTTGGTCTTTATAGACAGTTGCAGGCTCTCAATACTACATTTCCCTCACTCATTTCTACATTTCTCTCACGAAACAGAAACTAAACTAAGAATCAGGAGCTTTATTCTTTTAATATTTAACTCTGCTGTTCATGGAAATGTTGAAATTAATTTAAATGATGATGTTGATGAGAGAAAATCTAAATCTTGATATTCCCGACCCGAAAGAATCAATGTTTAATTTGAAAATAAACTAGAATGGTTTTAAAAAAATATTCTCATTTGTTAACTATTTTAACATACATATATAACAGATTACTGGCTTCCATTCTCGCTTGAATAAATTAAATGAGAAGTATGCGGTGTTCATTTAATAAAAGAAGTTGATGATGAATATGAAAACTATCTTTTAATTAAAAATATAGATAGTGGTGGTTTATAAAATATCCTTGTGATGAAATCTTCAAAATAATTCATTTTAATTATACTGTTATTTCTAAGTTGTTATCTTCTGACTATGAAAATGTTTTTTTGAAGTGTAACAAAGATTTGTTCCAAGGAACGTCACATTAAAAAATCTTCGATTAGCTGAAATTAATTTAACTCCAGAATGTCGCAAGCATGACAGTGATGATTTAGTAAAAATACTGTCTTAACTTCTACAAATATTTTACTCAAAAATTATTGTAAAAAATTAATGATTTAATAAATAAAAAACTCCTTAGTTCAAAACAAAATAAAAATTACAAACATTAAGAAAATAATATAAATTTCAGAGAAGAGTTTTTTTCTTTAGGTAAATATACTAATTATTAAATTGATGCACATATATTTACATCGTTATTTACATTTTGCTTATTTTAAGAAATTATTTTGTATACCAAAACAAATGAATTGCATTTTGATACTAATTTAAGACATATTTTAATGTGGAAATGAAGTATTTAATAAAGATATATATATATTTTATGCACACTATTGTTGTCTTTACTGTATTTTCATTATCTGAGCAAGTTATAAATTTTGGTATTTTTATGTGATATTTAATAAGAAAAATATGCTACAAAATCAAATGTGTTTGATTTACTCCAATTATTTGTAAAATAGAAAATAAATGTTTTTATTTGGCCACAAATTTAATTTAAAAAAATTTATGATATAAATGATTTAATATATGCCTAAATATTCAATAATAACACACCAAGTAATGTTGATATTATCAGATTAAATCATACAAATTATATTTAATTTAATTATTAGTGTAAAAAACTTTAAAATGTAGAATCATTGTCTTATGTGATATCATAATAAATTTATTTTGAATTGGGAGAAAAATGTAGCAGGAATATATTTCAAATATGATCCTAATAAATTCATAAATTTTTTCTACAAGCTACTTAAAAATCTTATCAAACTAGAAATAATGATTGATAAATTATAAATTTGAAATTTAGAGAAAACAAAGGAAACAAAATGCATAACATTTTATTATAATTATTAAAAACATTTTTAACTAAGAATTACAAATTCAATTGTTAAAGTTATATTTTATTTATATATATCTTATTTTTTAATCACTTAGTTTGGAAAATTAAGGTATTTTGTTTTGTTAAATTCTAACATTTTTATAAGTGTACTATTATAATAAAGTGAAATATTATTTTTAATTTAATTATTTAAATAAAGGAATGTCCTTGGAAAAAATTCTGTTCAGTTTTTATTTTATTCATTACAAGGATTTATTTAGATCTTTTAACACGAATGTTAAAATTTTCCAAAAAATTATCAAGCACAGATTTATCAGATAATTATATAATTCCCTGTTGTGTAATTCAAATAAATTGAAAATTCGTCGTAATACATAGTAAAAAGAGTTATTTAGATCACCATAAGGGAGACGAAACAACCAGCCTCAGATGAATGACTCATCACAGCGGTGCGCCTGCATTGTCTTTAGGGGGTGTTTATCAAGTTCATATCTTATCATGGACGTCTCTATGACGTCTAAAAGGTATCAATAACGTCTTTTGGGCTCTGTGGATCTTAAATAGACGTCTAATATACGTGTGTGGTTGAATGGGTGTATAAAGAAATTTAGTAAAAATTATTTGTAATTATCATTGCAGAATTAGTTTAGATTTTTAAAGATTCAGTAATGCATTTTTATATTTTTTGTTTTTCATAAAATAATTTACATGAAAAATATTTTAATACTATTTGAATTATGTTAATAATTTGTTTGCAATTTATTTAAAGACTTATAGTTACTTTTATTTAAAAATTTATAGTTATTATAAAAAATTATCTCAAATATTTATTTTAAAAATATAATTATATTATATTTAAAGCAATGATATAATTCAATGAGTTTAATTAAATTTAGATTATGAGAAGTATACACTAGTTTTCTTAAATAATGAGTTTTCAATATTTTCAAAATAATTATCAAAATATAAAAAAATGTCAAGAAATTACTCATGCTCAGTTTCAGTATAAATAAATTAATATATATATATATATATATATATATATATATATATATATATATATATATATATATATATATATATATATATATACATACATTGAAGTGCTAATGAATTAGGGATAGCAAGGGCTATGCAAATTGTGTAGCGCCGCGGACAAATCGTAGGTGCGCGACGCATAGGCCATTCAATTTCCGACATCGTCAAGCAGCTAGGATTTTCAAGGTCCAAAATGTCGAGGGTATACAAGGAATACATGGATTGTGGAAAAAAACTAGCGATCGGGCAAATTGCAAAGGACAATTAGCCTTGACAGTGCGTGGTGAGAGACGGCTCAGGCGTCTTGTACGGAGCCAGCGAAGCCAAACATTAACTCAAATTACCGCCCAGTTGAATGACGGCGACAGTCATACTGTCAGTAGACGGATTGTGCAACGCTCGCTTCACTGGATGGGTTTCGGGAGCCGTCCACCTACGAGAGTACCATTGCTCAATGATTGCCATCGGGCTGCACGTCTTGCCTGGGCAAGAAATCACAGAGACGGGAGTGTAGAGGACTGGAAACGAGTAGCATGGAGTGATGAGTCACGATTCC
>JAJQOW010002822.1:0-11772 GCA_037975125.1 Latrodectus hesperus
TAATAACTAGAAACTGTTTATGTTAATTTAGAAAAAAACGACAATAAAGGATGTGGATTTGCGCACGCGCGCTCTCCACACACACACACACGATATATATATACAGTGGCGGCAAAAAGTATTGGCACAATATGTTTTTTAACGTTAACTTTTAAGAAAATCATACAATTTTGATAATTTTTTCACAACCAAAAAAGAAATTTACATTGATATAAATGTGTTTTGAAAAATTTTGTTAAACTGCCAATTTTATTTTAAAAAATAAATTGTTTAAATAAGTCAAGGGACGACGGTCGTCACTTTTATGTGACGGAGTTCCCAGTGCTCTAGGCACGCACCTCCAATTTATTAATTTTACTCCTTAAGGGAACTATTTTGTTTGTCATAGCTTGTTTTACATGGGTTTTTATTTAATTATTGGGCATGTGATCGAACGAGTTAAGTAAGTCAAGAGGAAATAAGTATTGGCACAATTAGTGTCTTCTAAATTCTGTAGTTAATTTTGTTTCACTGTTTAGCTATAATACATAGTGTAAATTGTGAACAAAGTTTCTAAGTGTATAAATTTATATAAATATTTAAATTAACTAGTTATGCCTGAAACAAAAGAACTTAGTATAGGCACACGTGAAAAGATAATTTTGCTGCGAAATCAAGAAAAAACATATCGGGAAATTGCTGCTTATTTAAATTTAAGTTTTTCCTCAGTGAGAAATGTGTGTAAAAGGTACGAAGAACGTGGTACGGTTGAACACCAAAAGCGCACAGGATGACCAAAGAAGCTAAATGCTAGAATGGTGAGAAAAGTTATGAAAGAAGTCGAAAAAATAATTATGCCAGCGTGAGAAATTTGGCTAATATGGTCGAGTCAGCTTCTGGAGTACAGGTCTCTGAAAGAACAGAAAGGACAGAAGGGGATCGAGTGGTCGAGGCTTAGTGCCAAAAGCCGAGGCTTCTATAACTAATTTCAAGTACCAAGACAAGAACAATAAGAAATGTACTGCACTCTGTTGGTCTACATGGCCGAACACCAAGAAAAAAACCTTTTATCAATAAAATAAATCGTCAGAAACGCCTCGCTTTTGCCAAAGAATACATAAACAAACCTCTTGATTTTTGGAAAACTGTTGTTTTCACGGACGAAAGCAAGTTTAATGTATTTGGTTCTGACGGTAAAAGGACAATTTGGCAAAGAAAAAACGAAGAGTTAAAGAAGAAAAATGTGATTGTTAATGTAAAGCACGGAGGTGGGCATGTTATGGTGTGGGGATGTGTTTCATATAATGGTGTTGGAAACCTTGATTTTATTGAAGGCAATTTGAATGCAGAAGGGTACGTGAACATTTTGCCTGATAATCTGAAAGCAAGTGTTACAAAAATGGGACTTCAAAGTGACTATATGTTTCAGTAGGACAACGACCCAAAACATACTGCACTCAGAACCAAAGAATGGTTACTGTACAATGTACCAAAACAGCTTCACATTCCTTCCCAATCACCAGATATAAATATAATTGAAAATTTATGGCATTCTCTAGATGTGATGGTGAGAAAATACCACATTACAGGAAGGAATCACTTGAAACAACTTTTGGCCGAAGAATGGGACAAAATAAGCTTAGACTGGATCCAAAACTTGGTTCACTCAATGCCCAGGCGTCTCAAAGCCGTTATTGATGCAAATGGACTTTTTACGAAATATTAAATTTAAATTAAATGTTGTTTAACGTCAAATGATGAAAATGTGCCAATACTTTTTTCCAAGTAGATTTATGTATTTTTTTATATTTATATATAGTATTTAAAATTAAAAAAATTTGTGAAATACACATTGTTTCATTTAATCATAAGAATTTTGTTTATTCTAAATTAAATGAATTGTTTCATTTAAAAAATTCAAAATTTGCAAAAAAACTAGATGTGCCAATACTTTTTGCCGTCACTGTATATAAGTGATATAAGCCACAAGCATTGCAGCGCAAAGCATATCACGGGTGACTATAATGCAAGCGTTGTAGAAAAGGATTGCTAATTTGAAGCATAGAAATAAATTATTGATCAAGCTGCTCAGCTATGAATTGTAAAAGACATCAAGTTTATTTCGAACACGTTTATGTGCTAGACTGAGGAAGAATAATAGCTTATATTGATTGAAATGTCCTTAAGCATAAAAACCCAAAGTTTTTGTCAACAATTTCAAAATCTCCAAGAGCCTTGCCTTCAAAGCATATTTTTCAGTAAGCAAGAGCAATATTCATACTTTTGAAGGAAGACAACCCAGAAAATTCCTAAGCAACTATTTGAATAGACAAGAGTCCTAACATTCATTTTGAAATTTTTTTTTAGTTTGTAATTACACTCTCTCAGTTTTCTCTATTTGGAATAGCGGAGTCCATCATTAGATCGCATTCAAATCATGAATTAACACACACACGCACACACGTAATCACTACTCTGATTTTATTAGGTACAATATTATAAGATTTTCAAGGCACATAAAATACTTGAAGTTCTAAGTAGAAGAGAACTTAAGAAAAAAAAATTTGCATTTTTAAACTTCCTTTTGCAAATGAAGTTGAGATTTGAGATTGCGTATGCAGTATGACTAATGAAAATATCAGGACATCTTTAAACGTTGTAAAGTAATTGGAAACTTTGAATATAGTTTAATATTTCCTGTTTAAAAGAAACGGAGTAAAAATGTCATTTCATGGATACAGTTGTTCGAAAGACCAACAGTTATTTAAAAGAAAAAAAAAAAAGCCATAGTATGGAGAATGATTGAAATGCAGAGGTTCAAAGAACTCTAAACCAGTGAAATTGCTTAACGTTGATCATCATTTAACAAGGATAATTAGATGCATATTTTCGGCTTATTCTAGTCAGTTCCATAAAAAATACAATTACCTGTCGTCCTTAATGTGACATGTCACTAGTAACAGTTCATCGGCATCATCGTGGCTAGTAGTATATAAGTACGAAAACTGAACAATTTATGAATTGAGTGTCTTCTTCCAAAGTCATTTTTGTCTAACAGGTGGTTATTAATGTTGCATGGTATTTTATACGGAGAGAGTAGGGAAGCAGTTTTTCACTTCTGGGAGAATGATTGGTTGAGATCATAGCGTATTTGTGTTGAGAAATTTGATACATGGATGGATGGAGTATCACATTATGTATAAAAGTTCCCTGCAGATGGTCATTGTTAGGAATTAATGGATGACATTACATTGATGGAACTATTTCGCGGTTACAGTTATAGTGACAGAAACTCGAAATTTTCGAATGACAACGCCTACTTTTTACCATCGCAAAATGTTCAGCACATGCGAAAACCCTAAATAACGTTGAAACGGTACCGATATGTCCGAAAACCGACGTGTTATACACATACAAACAGTTCTTCAAGGCGCACGGAGGAATAATGCATACGACAGAGACAAGACACTGCTCAATGATGAGAACACATAGAGAAAAAAATCTTTATTAATTTCAAATATTTTCCACATGAGTGCCATCACAGGCAATTACGCATTGCATGCGGGAGACGGTGGACAATGTCGCTGCATGCAACATGGCACGAGGGATGTTTCCAATCTCACGCCGTATAGAATCCTTTAAGTCCGACAATGTTTGAGGATTGCACAGATAAACTCTGGATTTGAGATAGCCCCAAAACCAGAAATCCATAGGCGTCAGATCTGGGGATCACGCAGGCCACGGAAAAGGATAATAGCGTAAGATGATGCGATCACCAAAATGCTGATCCAGGAGCCTTTTAACTGACCTCGCTATATGTGGAGGTGCGCCATCTTGCATCCAAACAATGTCATTGAGTGCATTCAGCCGACGCAACTCCGGTAAGACATAATTTTTCAGCATGGCTGCATACCGAGGGCCCGTTACAGAGCATGTTGCAGGGCCAGTCGGGGTCGTTTCCTCAAAGAAGAACGGCCCCAGAACAAATGTAGCTGTAATGCCGCACCACGCAGTCACTTTGGCGTCAAATAATAGTACTGGCGCCACAGCATGAGGATTCGTCTCTCCCCAGTGCACACAATTCTTTGTGTTAATGCTGCCATTTAAGGTGAAATGCGCCTCGTCCGTCCATAGTATGCGAAGTGGCCAGTCGTTATCCGCATCATATCGTAACAAAAATGCATTTGCGAAGTCCAGACGTTGTTGTGGGTCACCCGGCTCCAACATCTGGACGCGCTGGAACCGATAGGGAAACATGTGAAGTACCGAGCGCAAGAGCTTGCGGACCGTTGAGTTCGGAATATCCAACACGCGCTCTATGCCTCTTGCGGTTTCTGTGTGTCCTGCAGTCACTGTATGGTGCACTTCCATGACAACGCCCTCAGAAACAGTTGGCCGTCCGGAGCGCTGTTTGTCACAGGTGCAGCCTGTATCTTCGAATTTCCGCACTAAATCACGCAGAGCTTGCAGAGTACATGGGCCGCGTCGTTGTCGATGATTGCGGCGATACACACGCAAGGCTTCCGCAGCGTTCATCCCATTTTGGTAATAGAGTTTGATCAATTCACCGCGAACTTTCCTAGGAAGACTCATATCGTCGGCATGTGCGAGTTCCCGAATGACGACTTCGCATACCCGCTTGGTATTTTATAGGTTTCCTACGCTGAATATCTGGCGACCGGCGTTCTGTGATTGGTTTCTTGACTCTGTCACATGCAAATTTATTGCGTGCGCCCAGATCGTGTTTTATTGGCCGGTTTTCTGAACTCTTTTTTGTGTTTGCAGAACACGTCCGTTTTTAGACATATCGGTACCGTTTCAACGCTATTTAGGGTTTTTGCATGTGCTGAACATTTTGCGATGGTAAAAAGTAGACGTTGCCATTCGAAAATTTCGAGTTTCTGTCACTATAACTGTAACCGCGAGGGCCACTGTGTTGCCATTCACAGAATCTCGAGCGCATATCTCAAAAGAACTATATTTGAAATATCATCTTGATCGGTTAAATAGAATGGACGCTAGAAGTGCAGATGTTGGCAAAGTTTTTTTATAATCACCCTGTATATATATATATATATATATATATATATATATATATATATATATATATATATATATATATATATATATATATATATATATATATATAGAGAAATCAAATATAAAAGTACAAATCAATTAAGAAATTTCCTGTCAGTGATTCATATTCGTACTTAAAATTGAGAAAATGGAAGCGGTTCAAGACAAATTAAAATATACTATTTAAATATATGAAACGAACTTAATATTATAGAAAATAGGATTCATTTACGCGAGGACTTTGAAAAAGTTAATAACATATTCTTCCTATTTTTCAACTCATCAAATAATTTTATCAAACAATTAGGCCAATTTGTAAATCCAAATATCAAAGTAAATAATATCACTTTCAAATCAGTGGTTAAAATGTATACTTTCAAATAATTGAAAGTTTTATGATTTTTTTAAGTCTTTTTGGTTTTATTTAACTAAACTCTATGAATTCATAATATTCTGTACATTATACATATAAGAAAATCTTTTTTCTCACCATATTAAAAGAAAGGAAAAATTTATTTGTACATATTTTTTTTAGATTTGCATACAATTTCTTTAAATTTTACTGTCAAAGAAATTTTTATGTTACATATTTTTAAATAATTGTACTTAAGTTTGGAAAATAATTTAAAACATTTAAATTTGAATTAAAAAAGAAAAAAAGAAAGAATTAAAAAATAATTAAAAATAAATATTAATTAAAAAAGAAATTTAATTAGAAAAGAAAGAAAATTAAATTTTAATTAAAAACAATAGATATGAAAAATGTTTTTTCACATCAATAAAACTCTACAGTCTTTCAAAATTAAGCTCTCTCAATGTAATTGCTTTATAAACAGCAGATGATTGAAAAGTTATTTAAGAGAATAAATGAGTCTTTATACTCCCTAAAAATTTGTTACATATCGTATGTTCTTATGAACCATTAAAGCATTTTCCAAAAATGTATAACCCATTAAAATTTCATTACCTTTTTACGCATAATTGCTTTAATATAAACGCTTTTATTATAGTTTTTTTATGTTGTGATATTTAGTAAATTATTTTTAGTCTCACACAAAACACCATTTCTTAAATGGTTCTTTTAATCTTATTGTTCAAAATAATAAACTATTCTAAATTTGAAAAATATTTAAGATTCATTAAAGAATAATAATAAAAGAGTGAGGAGGAGTGATTAATTGCATTCCAGTAAAAAAGCTTATTCAGACATATTGATCATTTTTTATGTTGCCTAACTTAATTAGACTAATTATCTTATAATTTATTTGCTATGTGTTAATTAGCAATTTTTTAAGTCCATTGATAGGGAAATTATCATTGAATCACACACACATATATATATATGTATGCAGCTGAGAAAAAATTATCATCTTGAGTTAATTATACTTTAAAGACAGTTCTGATTTTAAGATGCATAATGCTTCTTTTTTCGGGAACATGGGTTTATAAAGATTTGTTTATGGACTTTTAGAAGAGAGAAATGTAATTTGCATGTAATTAGTTCCTTTACAAACATTTCTTTAGAAAGTTTTCCTTGATTCATAATATATTTATGCATTCTAAAAGAAAGAGTTTTTTATTAATTATTTTAATATATTCTTTTCATGCTCGTGCACACACACACACACACACACACACACACACACACACACACACACACACACACACACACACACACACACACACACACACACACACACACACACACACACACACACGCACACGCACACGCACACGCACGCACACACACACACACACACACACACACACACACACACACACACACACACACACACACACACACACACTCACTAGTTCCGTTTGTTGTTTTTAAACTTTATTTTTGTGTTAATGATAAAAAAACAATACAGAATATTATTAATTGAGTTGTACACCAATTAAAAATCAAATAACACATAGTACTGGATTTAAAGGAATAAGTTTATAGTTGAACTTATTGATTAATAAAATATTATAGGCTCCAGAAAGTTAAACTTAGAATGCAAGCATCAAAATTTATGGTAGGGTTTATTCATACGAAAACTTATCTCGCATATTTCCAATATGAATGTAATAATCTTGTGGAAAATCTACAGCTATTATATGTAAATTTTATACTAACGGCGAATGTAAAGTTGGCTGTGAGTAGCTAACACGTTTAAACTATCTGGACTTAAGGATTTTCAGCTAAATCAATAATCAAGTGTTCTAACACTCTAGCAACACACATTGAATATTTGAGGTGAGAGCTATAGAGCGAGCTCTCAGTGAGATCAGGTCATTTATTTAATGCCACATGCAGCTTCCAAATGAATATAATAAATTAATCAAATTTAATGTTGAATGGTATACAGATATTGAATGAAAATAATAATGCGATACTTATTTAACGAAAAAAATTATTCAGTTATTTGCAGTAATTAAATTAAGCAAACGGCATTTAAATTATTAATTTTTTATTCCCTATGCTATTATTTTACATAAAGTTATTAAATTTGATAC
The DNA here is from genome assembly GCA_037975125.1 of Latrodectus hesperus. NCBI lineage: Eukaryota > Metazoa > Arthropoda > Arachnida > Araneae > Theridiidae > Latrodectus > Latrodectus hesperus. The sequence goes on from JAJQOW010002822.1 coordinate 7,561, forward strand.
TATAAGAATTTATATGTTTAATGTGTGGAGTACTTTTAATGTTTAGTTGCCAAAAATGCTTAATATCCCTTTTGAAAGATAATTTGAGTATCTTTAATATAGGATTTTTATTGAATAAGAAAATTAAGTTTTTTTCGGAAAGCATTAGTAAATTCATTTTGAATATTAAGTTGAAAAGTTTTATCATTAAATTGACTTTAAAACCAGAGTGATGTTATGCAGTGATTTTATGTAAATATCTAAATGTTGTATGTTATGGTAACTTAAATTTTTAAAGGAAATATTGCAATTTTGATAAGTTTCAATACTTCCATAACATCGAAATATTACTGTAATTTTAGTGTTTCTATTCACTAGTTTCTACCATTTAGAAATTATGAAAGATGATTCAAATAAATTATTTAAAGGTAGAATTATTGATTTTACGAATCTTTCTGAAAAATCTTAATGGTTTTCTTAATTATTTAAGACTGAGATAATAAATAAATATTTTTATTTTCGATCCATGTAAGAGAACAAAGTTTTATTAAAAGGCAGATATTTTTGCAAAAAACAACTTTTTATGTACCAAAATTGTCATTCAATAAGTTATTAGACAATTAGCAGTTTTTATGCTATAAAAAATGTACAATGTAATGAAAAAAACTAAAATCGTTAATATGAACATCTTAAGAAATTCATCGTTTTTGTACTAGAATGTGTTCATTAATTATTTTTATTTTTTAAAATATCATTAAAGTTAATATAGCGATATTTGTGTTCGCTTTTCGTCGGGTTAATTCTTCTCGAGAATCACATTAATGACTTACAACATTTTATATGTTATCGGATTAATGAAGCATTATTATTGCTTAACAAAAATTGATAATCATTGTAAGCTTTTAATCTCACTCCAAAAATTTATTCGATCATAACTTTATTCGTATATTATTATCTATTATATATTTATTCGTATATTAATTTATAATATTTCTCTAATTTTTTGTCTATACGCTTTCTTAAAATGATTATTTTTTGGTATATATATATATATATATATATATATATATATATATATATATATATATATATATATATATATATATATATATATACACAATTTATTCATATCTATGTGTTATATAAAGTTAAGAATTCGTAGACACACAAACATATCCACATCAAATGCAAATACATAAATATGTAAATTTAACTTGGAAAATAATAAGAAATCCATTTTAATTTTATTAGCATGAAAGAAAAAAGCTATGTTATTTTTTTCATTTTACGCTTGATAACAAAAACTCAACTTTACAAATGCAAATTACTTTTTCCAATAACTTAAAATCTGGTAAAACTTTTAAGAAAGAAATATGCACGCATCCTTTTTCTCTAACTTTGGGAAGACTGTCTCTTAAGCTAAATTTGATTGAAGCTTAATTTTTGTGAACAGCTCATTTCGAAATAAAAATTGTTATTTTTACTACGAGAAAATTTCCTAGCGTTTCAAGAAATTTGAAGTAATCTTAAAATTTCATATTGAACTAAGCAATGTTTAAATTTGAAAATGAATTAATTTTCATTGAATTCAAATTTATATATATATATATATATATATATATATATATATATATATATATATATATATGTATATATATATATATAATGTAAACATTATCTTACTAAATTTTCCAAGTCTTCCGTTATTTAATGCATTATGAGGCAAGGCAATTTAGTCATTATCATTAATGCTCGGATTAAGAGTAATTATGTGAATAAATTACGTAAGGCTTCTCAAATCGCTAGGATTATGTGATAAACTCATTTGTTAATTATGCAAGTCTTATGATCACGAGCTTTAAAATGCAGTCTGCTGTTATTAACTTTGCATTATAGAATTATTACATATAGACAGGTGTTAATTAAAAGATCTAAGTTTAAAATTTCGTTCTATACAGTATAGAAAAATATGTCTAGATGATGGACGTCATCTTTGGGTTATTGATGTTTATTTATATTTATTTTTATTATATACATTAATATTTCATTATGTATTTGTATTTCTAAAGATTGAATTGTTTTTATTTTGATAATTACATTTTACGAACATAATAAAATGTTATGTACCTAGAGTTTTAGCTATAAAACTAAAATTTTCAACAATTCAGTTTTAATTCTTTTCAGCAAAATTTTAATTTAAAGAGGATTTGTACAGAATATTTTTATTTCTGCTTTATTTTGTATTTAAGTACTATAATTATATTAGTACCCATATATATATATAATGTATAATACTGGTCACATGGTCAAAATGGAACAAGCTTTTATTAATTTTAACTATACCATCACTTAAAGCATTTTACTATCAATGGTGAGTGATATATAAACCTTAATGAATTCCCTCCTTCAATGAACTTACAATTTACTTTTAATATTGTTAAACAAGGATTTATTTATTTATTTGGAAAAAAAAACTATTGCAAATTTTAAATGAAAATGTAAAATGATCAAATAAGAATAAGTATTTTTAGTGAATTTATGCAGTTGTTCTTTTCTACAGCTGTATTATTTAGAACCCTTTTTAATTAATTTGATCCCAAAGAAGCAATTTTTTCAGAAATGGAAGTTTTGATATCTCTTGGGAATTCTCAGCGAAATCTTTGTTGAAATAAATTTATTAAGGAGAGGCTTATCCTATCTTGGTTCCTAAGCACTTTTATTCACTCTTTTTAGGAAATATCAGATTTAATGAGTAAAACTTTAAGTTTTTAAATTGATTGAAGAGCAATTCAGACCTTTCATTTTTAAAAATGAGTGTGGTAAACTTTACAAACCACAAAAGGCATTATAAATGCACAACAAATATGTTAAAACATTGAAGTATTTTAAAATACAGTATAGTTGTATTCATATAAAACATGAATACACAGTATATCAGAAATAAAAATTCAAAGTACTTGTTTACCGTGAAAAATTAATTAAAATTATATATATATATATATATATATATATATATATATATATATATATATATATATATATATATATATATATATATATATATATATATATATATATATATATATATATATATATATATATATATACATATATATATATAATATATATATATATGTATATATATATATATAATATATATATATATATATATATATATATATATATATATATATATATATATATATATATATATATATATATATATTATACATGTATATATATTTTATATATATTTATATTTAGTTTTTTTCTGTTTAGGCATGAGATTCACTATCATTTTATAGAAAATGTAGTATGCATTAAAGAATAATTTACACTGATCTCCAAAAGTTAAAGAACAGCATATTTTCCGAAGCTCATCATAAAAAAGTGACTCTAACAATAAAATTTGTAGTTTATTTATAGGATAAAACAAATTATGCAAAAATGCTAGCTATCACTTTTTTGATACCAAAGAACATGTATCAATGAGTGAGAGGAAACTATGCAAACATCAAGCTTTCATAATTACTCTTGTAATTTTTGTTGTTCTATCAAATTCTGTTTACGGATTCGTTGACAATAGCCAGTGGGAGTATAACTCCATGTTTTGTGATCATGTCATCGAAATTTGGTATTTATACATTCATTATTTTGTTCTTTAACTTCTGGACGCCAGTATAATTTCAAATATACTATAACTGTTGAACATTGCAAAGGAGGATTTGATTTGGCTAAAATTTAAAAAGTTCCTTGGTGTACAGGATGAAACTTTGGAATCAATTAAATACTCTTCCAAAGAAAATAATTTTATCTATCAAGCAAATGAAAGATTCATATCATTGAAACACTATCTTTATTCGCTAAATTAAATCTGAAGAATATTGATGTGTAAATCATGGTGCTAAAGCAAAAATTCCCAAATTGCACACAAATTAATAGCCGTAAAAAACAGAGTAAAATAATGAGCCAAAACAAACGTTTCAGATGAAAATTCTCTTCTCTAAAAATGTTTCGTGTGAGATACTGAAATCTAATGTACAATTTGGATTTTTTTTCCAAATTTGAAAGTGTTACATGTTTAAGGCCAACTTCTTTCAGAACATTAGTGAATACTCTTCACACGCAATTAGGTTTCCATTTGTAGTTATAAAACATTAAACCAGATGTTTTTCAAGTAATGAAAAGAGAAATGTCAAATACTGTTCAATTCTTCAACAACATAAATCTTAA
>JAJQOW010002823.1:0-11762 GCA_037975125.1 Latrodectus hesperus
AAATTTTAGAATTATAAATGGACATGACTATCTTCAAGCTCATCTTCACCATACAGGTATTCTTATATAACCCTCGTGACTGACCCCTACGTTCTACAGGAGAGGCTATGAATTTTTGACATTTGACCGTTGGTCCATCTCTGAGCAACATCAACTCTCTTGGACTTGAAAACTATCATATGAAGGTTACTTTGTACTGGGCTGTGTGCTAGAGGGAAAATGACCGATGCGGCCGAACTCCCTGATGTAGGGGGGAAAAATTATAACCCCAATTATTCCTAATATTTTTAAGTGGTGGTGGTGGGACTAATCCCCATCTGAGATCATAGATATGATCCATGCGATCATACATAGCCAAAAAGTCTAAAAGCAGATGTGGACTTTTCACAGCCTCTTGACGAGAAAACCCCAAGCACTTCAAGATGTGTTACGGGTAAAACGGAGCATTGTTGCACTTGGGGCATGATGGGTATTTTCTTTTACCGTCCTCCAAGATCATGCACTTCAAGTGGCCAGTAGAAAGTCGATACAGTGTCGTCTGATGTACTCTGGAGCCCTTAAATGTTGTGGCGGCTCCAGGATGTCTTTGAAAGTACCAAGGGTGAGCAGGAGGGTCAGTCCAGATTTTAGAAGTAAGTTGCTTAGCAATGGAAGAGATCTCTGATGGTGTTAGTGCCATGCGATCTTCCGGGTTCAAAGGATTACTGGCGGCAGCCTTTGCAAGGTCGTCGGCTACTTCATTCCCAGGCAGACCAACTTGCGGGGGACACACTGGAGGTGGATTGGGTGTTGAACTGAAAGTCTTTTCAACAAGAGTAGAATACTTCTACTAGTACTGTCGCCGATGGATTGCCAATTGAAAAGGTGCTGGATCGAGGATCGATTGTCTGTAATGATCCATATCTCCGAGAAATCATTTTATGTATTGTTATCTAACAAAGAAAGTCCACTCATGATGGCGATGAGTTCCGTTCTGAAGACTCTGGTCAGCAGTTCTTTTTTCAAGCTTGATGGAATGGTTGGGGAGTTCTTAAATTTTAACGGAAAGCTTTGTCGAAAATTTGGCATAGTTTCCTAAAGTAAACAGTGAAATTAAGAAATAGTCAGTACTTAATAAATGTATATTTTTCTAATACCAGTTGTCTTTTAGAATTTAATCAGACTCAACGTTATAAGAGGCGAAGGTGATGCCAATTTTGACCGAAACTGAAGAAAAAGAAAAATATACACAGAGAGAGAAAAAAGAACATCATGCTTGAACCCGGGATCTACTGCTTCGAAGTTTGGAACGCTAACCATCACTGAACCCTCGGTTGCCCTATTAATAACCGATTTTTTTTTTTTTTGATATGTTGAATTTTATAATCTAAAATTGCTTGTATTTATTTATACGTGAGGGTGAAATGTTTCTTTACTGCTTAAATTTTGATACTGTGTTACTCACTTCTTTTTTAAGAATACAATTTTATAAGAATATTCAATTTTTATGTGCTTATATGTGAACTTATTTCATATAGAAACAACAGTATGATATAAAACAAAGACTTTTTCATATTTCCCTTTCTACCTAGTTTCTTGCTAATCTGTGTTTGATTTTTAAACAAATGTTTCAGTCTTTATTCAGTAATTTTCTTCATTTAATACTGATATTTCAAATGCATATAATTTAAGAAAATAAAATAATATACCTGTTTGTATTAATTTTTCATATAATTTAAAATTGAAAATTTCTATCACCGGGAGCTGTTTTCAAACAATTTATTTTTTTAAATGATGATCTAAATTATTCCAAAAGTAACTATCGTATAATAGAATTTTGTTTTAAAAAATAGTACACTGCTCGAAACAATTAAAGGATATTGTGGTTTTAGGTGGATCTTGTGGCTGGGAAACTTTTTAGCTGATTGATACGAAGTCAACAGACGTAGTAGGTTATATGAGAATAAATTACACATGTTTGGCAGAAAAAATGCATTTTATTGCGCATTTGTGTACAAAAGAAAAAAACACTATTTGTGCATATGAGAAAAAAAGAATAAGAAAAGGGGTTGTCTTCAAAGGAAGTCATTTTCAGTAGAGGGTATGGTTTCCACGGACGGCCAGCCACGTTGAACAGCTTTGAAGCATGGAGTCAATGAGGCTATTACTCACGAGTTGGGGTATTCTGTCCCTCTCTTCCAGAAGAGCTCTTTCCAGTTCTTGGAGAGTTTGTGGGGGTGGCTGGTGGCCAGCAAGTCGTCTTCCTAGAGCGTCCCAAACGTGCTCTATTGGATTCATGTCTGGAGAACACGATGGCCATTCCATTAGTACGATTCCTTCCTTGAAAAGGAAATCCTCCACCAGGTTAGCACGATGTGCCTTGCGGTTATCGTCCATTAAAATGAAGTCATCTCTGATTGCTGCACCGTAAGGGACTATAATAGGTCTGAGGATCTCATCCCTATATCGGCGACTAGTCAGAGGTCAATCTCGAATGATTTAGAGGTTTGTGCGCCCGTTAATGGAGATGCCACCATACACCAACACTCGCCCACCACCAAATCTGACACTTTTGTGCACGAACGCTGGATTATTCCTACTGCCACTGACCCTTCAGATGAAAATACGCCTATTATGGCCCCCTTCTAACCTGACAACAACTCTCCAAGCTTCTGAATCGGTTAAATGACTTCGCTGAGACATCTTACTCATCGAAACAAAGGAGTCACTGAATACCGCTCATCCTTGTATTGATTGTCTTTTATTCAGTTTAAAGTCAAATTTCATTCACTGTCGCTGAAGTGACGTTTTTGACGTTGAACTCAAAATTAGCATACTCCACAGTTTGAAAATCAGAAAATTTTTTATTTGTGATTCTCTTCTTCCATTTCCAGCAAAAAAATTTAGTTTATATCTTTATTTTATGTAAAACTTACAATATCCTTCAATTGTTTTGAGCAGTGTATATTATACACCAATTTCAATTTCAACTGCGAAAAATTTATCTCACAGAAACTATTTCTTTGTGTGTTAAGCTATAAATGCATTAAAATTGTTATATATATATATATATATATATATATATATATATATATATATATATATATATATATATATATATATATATATATATATATATATATATATATATATATATATATATCAACTATTAAATCTTTCTACTTTTAAATTATGCTTAACATAATTGAAAAGTAGAAAGATATACTTACAAATTACGAAATTATACAATAAATATGTGATTATTTTGTGTCATACACTTAGAAAATTACCTCTATTAAGTACAATGTTCATTGATTTCTCTACAAACAAACGACTTGCAACTCTATTTGAGATCTTGAACTCGTAAGTTAAATAACGTGATAATTAATAATCTGTTATTTTATAATGTATAATAAATATTCTGAGTAATAATTCACAGTTATGTGTATTATGAAGGAATCAGAAATAGTTACTTTCAACGAATTGTGTCATTTGCAGTAATTATAGCGCAAGACAAATATTAATCACTGAAAACATAACATTTTACCAGCTACAAAATTCCTTTTTATTGAAAATTATATATAATACCTATTTAAAAAACTTATTGATTTGTCTTAGTTAAAAGTAATATATAATAACCGCTAAAAATGCGATAGAAATTAAAAATTAAGTTAATTAAAATGTATGCAAATAAGTATAAGAGTGAGAGAAAAAAACTAATTAAAAAAAGCGTGTTAGCTGAATAAAATTTAAAAATATAAATTGGTGTACAGTCATCTAATTTGATTATTTTTGAGTCGATGAACTTGAAAGTAAATTTTATGATGTAAACCAAGTTTTTATTCTTAAATCTCAAGATAAAAAGATTATTAATTTTTTCAAAAAGAATTATTAACCTTTTTTATTTCTCTATAAATGAGATCTAAATGTTGAGTAGGCTTTTCTTATTTCTACATTAAGTACGAAATTAATTTCACAATATTTCCCCCAAAAATTACTTCTACACGCTGTCAAACATTTCGGCTTTCCTTTCAGTAAAAATTAATTATTTTCCCAACTACTAAATTCCTATTTTGGAGAGTGTCAGCCAAATATTATACTATGCTAAACGATATCATTGGATAAAAGAAACTCTTCAACCACAATAACTATACCCGAATGGCCATGACATATTGATCGTAGTCTTGTGCCAGCTAAGCTGGCATTATGAGGTGCGCTGCTCCACTTTTACAACTGAACTACATTATGGTGTGGAGACCGACTTCCTTAGTAAACACCTGCCATAGGAACCCGTTTATAGGGTAGGCAATCATTCACAACCCATTCATACAAAGAAAGGATAGACAGAGAGAGAAGAGAGAGTACATCCACACCCCAACTGGGATTCGAATCCATGACCTCTTTATCCGCATTCAGACACTGACCACTAGACAGGGTGAGCGGTATCATATTACATTGAATGTGCTTTATATATACTAGGGCAATGATTCTCAGCCACTGAGTTACGACACTTTTGTGCACCGCCAAATTTTAGAAATGTATAGAAAAAAGTTATAATGCTTTTTTTACTACGAGTAAAAAATACATTTATTGTTGTTTTTGTAGCACATGTTATATTATTTTATTTTACATTCAAAATTATATCATTAACTATTTTACACAATGTATTATAGGTAAGTGTGCAACTTTTAAACCCATGTTTGTGTGCCGCCAAATTTTGAAATCGTTAAAAAAGTGTCGCGATAAAAAGAAAAGGTTGAGAGTCACCTTTGATGAGGTTCACCTACAGATGAGGTTCTTGGAATTCACTTACACTTGAGTTCTTAAGCCAGAAAGTGACTGCAGTGTATGGGTAATAAGGCATATTCACATGAATGTAGTACTATATTAAATCGGTTATATTCAGCTAAATATTTATTTAATTCTGTACATATATATAATTAAGTTTTTGACATCGAACAATGGATTGCCTGACAGTGTTTGGCCGTCAGGCAATCCATTGTTCAATGTCAAAAACTTAACTATGCATATTTTGAGATTAAATCACTTAATATTGTTAGCTATCTTTAATTAAGAGAACTTAATTAAAAATATAAAAATGTTGTCAATCCCACTTCCTAAAAAATGGAGTATTTTTAATTTATTTTTCTGATCGCTTGGGAAAACATTCAAAACGAAAGGCTTAAGTGACGAAATTAAGACCAAAATCTAGTCTTAATACGGGAAACAGTAACTTTTCCTCAAATTCTAATGTAAACTATGAGAATGAACAATTTCGGCTGGCTCTGCCGCTTTGCTGAGGTTCCCAGGATCAGGGATCCTTACCCTCTCTTCTAGCTGGATTGGGATGTAGCTATAACTGTTATCTGACTGGCTTTATTAGTTAGTTTAGATTTCTCATATGGGGGCGGGGCTTGAAATTTCCAGAACAGAGTTGTTCTCTGGTGCTTACTTTGAGTTCAATTTAAAAAAATTATTAAAAGTTCTAGCGGTTATTTTTAAGTTGCTTTAGTTTTGAAAGTTTATGATTTATTAAGTTTATTTAGTTTTGCACAAGTGCTATGATTAAATGTTAGTAATAAATGTAGTTGAAAATCTTGGATAAGTGACAGAATCCTGGATTCTGATTGGCTGTTGCCTTATTTTTGATTTTTTTGCCATTCTGGCGCTCTTTTCCTGTGTTAGTAATGTTAGATGTAAGAGTATGTTAGTGATAAATCTGAAAAATATATACAAAAGTTTATTTCCTAATATTTTTTTTCCTATATACACGTTATTTTATTTTATATATATTTTTTTCTCCTTATTTCAAACCTATATACAAGTCCTATAAATATATACAATTTCTTAACGATAAATTCTTGTTAGTTTGTTAGTTAGGTTATTGCACTTGTGCTATTTATTTGAGCATGAGGCGGGTTGGGGCAGTATCTGAGTAACGAGCGGGGTCTAAATCTGTTGATGGGTAGGTTTGCGTCGTAAGACGGAAGTTCTATGATTGTTGGATTGTTTGTTAAGTGAGCTTTTTTATACATATTATTCATTATTTTTGCAAAGAATTCTCTAATAGTTGGGATATTAAGTTCTTTTCTAATTTGTTTATTTCTATAGTACCATGGGGAGTTAGTTATTTTTCTTAAGGTTGAATTTTGAATTCTTTCAAGTTTTAATAATTTGGTATCGTGGGTGTAGCCCCAGAGTGGGCATGCGTATGAGATTAAGGGTCTGAGAAACGCTTTGTAAATGAGCACTTTATTTTCTGTTGAAAGTTCTGAATCGTGCTTTAATAGTGGGTAGAATGATGATTTTACCTTGTTGTATTTTGCAGTTATATTGGTTAGGTGCTTATTCCATGTCAGTTTTCTATCAAACGTGATGCCTAGGTATTTTAGTTCATTTGACCAAGGAATGGGAGAGTCGTTTATTATCAGTTGATCTTCTGGTGGATATTTTAGTTTTTTTGTGAAGATGATAGCGACACTTTTTTGGCTGTTAATCATAATTTTCCATTTTTTAAACCATAACTCCAGCTCTTGTAGGTGTTTGTTAAGTGAGTCTATTACCTGTGTTATTTTTGGACGCTGTGCTAGAATAAATGTGTCGTCCGCAAATAGATGTAAAGTAGTTAGCTTTGAGTGGGGTATGTCATTGATGTATATAAGAAAAAGTCTAGGGCCCAGTTTTGAACCCTGGGGAACACCTGCTTTTATTGTTTTTTTTGTGGAGTATGATTGTTTAATAGCCACTCTAAAGCTGCGACCTGTTAGGTACGAATATATTAGTTTAATTAGAAGGTCAGGTAGACCAATCCTAATTAATTTGTAGATAAGACCCTCAATCCAAACTCTGTCGAAGGCCTTGGCTATGTCTAGTGATACAGCACCAGTTGTGTTGCGTTTGTTAACGAAATTATTTGTGATTGTTTCGCCTACTCTTAAAAGTTGGTGAGTGGTGGAATGCTTAGTTCTAAATCCGTGCTGTTGAGGTATTATAGTGTTGTTTTTTTCTAGGTATGAGTCTAGTCTTTTTAGAATTATTGCTTCTGTTATTTTACTCAGAGTAGGCAAAAGGCTGATAGGCCTGAAGTTTGAAGGATTTTTATGATCAAGTTTAGGTTTTGGAATTGGGATGACTGATGCTGTTTTCCATGGTGTGGGGAAATGTGCGTGTTTGAGGATGGCATTGATTAAGTTAGTTAATCTAAGTATCATTTTAGGTGGCATTTTTTTAATCATTGTGTTAGAAATTTTGTCAATGCCAGGTGCTTTCCTTAAATTTAATTTGTGTATGATTTCATAGACTTCCGATGGAGTGGTGGGAGTGGTATCTTGTGTGTGATTCGAGGAGAGATAGTGTTGTATTGTTTCTTCAACTATTTTTTCAGATGAAGGAACTGTGATGTTATTTGGAAGAAATTGCTGCTCAAAGCTGTTTGCAATCACTTCCGCTTTATCTTTTTCCGTGTAGTTCAATCCATTTGGGCCAAGGATTGGCGGGATTGTAATGTGTTTGTTTTTGATCATACCGGTGACATTCCAGATGGAGTTGTCCTGGGTATTCAATGATCGTAGTTTATCTCTCCATAGTGCTTGGTTGTGAGCTTGGAGTTGGTTTTTAAATTTGCTATTGATTTTATTAAGTGTTTGTTTTAGTCTTGGGTCTCTAGTTTCTTGGTAAAGCCTTCTAGTTTTGTTTTTCTCTTTTTTAAGTTCTCGGAGTTTCCTGGGGAGGGAGGGGTGGGTGCGGGGTTTTCCCAGTCTCTGTGATTGGTCGATGGCTTTGAGTACCTCTTCCGTGATTTTCTCTGTTTCATCATCAATACGTTCCTCCGTATTTAATGTTCTTAGATTTATTGGGTTGTTTTGTAAAATTTTGGTGTAGTTTTTCCAATCCGTGGTTGTGTTTGGAGAGGGAGAATTAATATTTAAGTTAGTATTGAACTCGATCATGATTGGATTATGATCGGAGCTGAGTTCAGTGAGGGTTTTGATGTTGAGTGGGTATTGAAGTCCTCTCGTCATTGCTATGTCTATGAATGTGGCATTTTTGGGGCCAAAGTGTGTGGGTGTTGGAGGAGCATGGATGCTTAGATCGGCTTTCATAGCAAAGGATCTAAGTATGTTTCCTGATTTGTTTTCAGATTGACAGTTCCATGCCCTGTGTTTGGCATTTAAGTCACCACATATTAGAATGTTGTAGTTGATTGAGAGTAGAATCTCAAGGTCCATGTTAATGTATTGGTATTTTGGGAACGGTCTAATATATGTGGAGCATATAGTAATATGTGGGAGTGAGGGTATAGTCAATGTAACTATAGTCGCCTCTACTGTTTGGAGAGTGGGTGTGTCTACACGGTGATGTGGGAGGGAACGTTTGATGAAAATGCAGGTGCCACCACTGGGTCTTAGGGAGCTTATCTTTCTATCATTGCGATAAACGCAGTAATTGTTTAGATTAATTTTAATGGGGGGGTTAGGAAGGTTTCCTGAATGAGGAGGATATCTGGCGAGTGCTCATTTACAAATAATCGTAACTCATCAACCTTGTTCCTCAACCCGCAGGCGTTCCAAGAGCAAACTAACAGACCAGTAGGTTTTGATGACATTATTTATTTTGATTGGGATCCTGGAAATAGCTAGAGAGCTGCATTAATTTGTCCATGGGTTGCTGGAATTGTTGCATTTCCTGCAATATTTTTTTGATTGGGATGCCCCTGAAAATATTTTTAATTTCAGTCATGAGTTTCATGAGATCTGAGAATTCTGAGCTGTTTGGGGTTGCTTCATTGGTTGAAGCTGGAGTGGGTGGAGCTTGCTGGGAGGGGGGGTGCAATGCGTTCGCATAACTGACCCCTGGCCTGACATAGTTTTCTTGATTATTTTTTTGTTTTTCGTAAAGATTTCTTGCGTTTCTGTTGATTTTTTTGCTTCGGTTTGGGGTATCTTGTACACCCTTTGTAACTTGCCGGGTGGTTCCCTTGGCAGTTACAACATTTCGGAGTTTCTAGCTTTTCATGGGGACATTCTTTGGTATTGTGCGTTCCCGCACATTTGACGCATCTCGGGGCCATTCTACACATTTCAGAGTTATGGTGGAATCTTTGGCAGTTGTAACATTGCATTGTGGACTTGGGTCCTCTGTAGAATTCTACCTCTATGCCTGATATATGGCAGAGTGAGGTTAGGTCATAAATGTTGGGGCTGTCCTGTTGTAGGAAGATATGACATAGGAAAAGGGGCATGGGGGCTCCGTTTCTTAAGCTAGTCATTCTATTAACTCGATTCACTTGGAATCCTAAGTTAGTCAGATCTTCTTCTATATCGGTTGTTTTTGTATTGAGGGGGAGCCCTCTAATTACAAACTTTTTAGGTTTGTCGTTTCTGTTTCTTAGTAGAATGTATTCTACTTTTTCCCTATCAAAAATTGCAGTAAGCTCCCTGTGGGCTTCTGCTGATTTAACAAATAATTTCAGGTTGTCGCCTGATGTTTTTGCGTCGAATTCGTGCTTGTAAATACTTTTTAATTTTTTGAGGAATTCGACGTGATTGTCGCCATATCGCACAATAACTGGTGCTATTTTTTCCTTTGGTTGAGGGGTGGGGGTGGAGTCATCCTCCATCTGGTCTGTTAGGACTTGTTCTGTGCTAAGCCCTACGAATGAATTTTGAGTAGTTACGGAGGCCTGTGGGGCCGATACCAACGTAACTTTGGCGGTTTTTTTGGGTTTTATGAAACCTGCTTCATGCTCATTAGTTCTTTTTTTTTAACTCCAGCAACATTAGCTGGTTTAATATTAGAATCCTGTTCCTTAGATGAGTTATCATTAACATTATTTTGAGACAGTAAGGGGGAAGCCAGTACAGAATTAACAGCATAGCTACCTGAGCTTGAAGTCTTTAGCGTTTCTCTGGAGAGTTCGAGTTCTGCAATTTGTTGATCCATAGAGTCGATTTCCGCTTGTCTTGGATGTTTCTCTGCTGTGCAGGGTTTCATACCCATCAAATCCATCCTTATTCGTTTGAAGTGTTCGATTCGTTGTTCCAAATCTGTTAGTGATTTTTTTTTTTATAATGATGTCCAGTTTTCCTGGGTGGATAAGTTGCTGATTTCCGGTTGTGGTTTCCATCTCCAAAAATTCGGTCCAAAGTCGTAATCAAAAAGCGCGGTTTAAACTTTAAAGTTTATCGTTCGTAGCACTGATAAGTGCTTTTGGTGTCTTCCGCGCAGGAAAAGTATCGGGGAAGTGCCGGGGGGGGGCAACCCAAAGTAAAGAGAGACAACTCGGTATGATCTTGATCTTGGGGAGCTCGCTGTGTGTACGTCTATCATCGACGGAGGTCAAGTCCCGAATGCGGTCAAAGAGATATGATTGGATGAGAATGTGTGTGAAAGTCGGAAGATTCTTGAGACGACATCCGGTCATTACTTCCTCTACCCCATCACCCTGTACGACCGGGGAGGAGAAGGTGACACAGAGGCGAAGGAGTTTTTTTTTTCTTTAGTTTTATTTGGAGTGGATTTCCGGCGGGGATGTAGGAGAGAGAAGACCTCGCCTTGTAACAAAAATGGCTGTTTTTTAGGCTCCCGAAGCCTACTTAGATATGGCATTATTATGCTGGTTGAGACGCCTGTCTCTTTTTGTCTAACTAACCAATTAGTTCGGCTTCTCAAGCCGTTTTATTAATAAGTGTTTTGTTATTAGAGACATCAGTCTCGAAACTAATGATTAATTAATTGTTTGGGCTTCTTAAGCCAGATTTGTATGTGATTCTTCAGAGTATTTGAGACGCCAGTCTCTTATGAATATATTTATCGGCTTCACAAGCCATATTTGATTCCTAATGTATTTTGTTATGTGATGCTTAGAAAATAAATTTAAAAATTAGCATCTGACATAGTGTTATCGCATTCTTTCCTCCAAGACCTACGCAATAGAAATTCTTTCATAACGGATTACCATTACCGATTTAGAAGGAGGGAGAACGTTACTATGTGCTATAGTCATTTTCGGTTAAAAACATAGTTGGAAATATTCTTAAAAGAACTGTACTATTTAATAGTGCTAAATTTTATATTCTAAATAAATATGAGATTATATATATGTTAAAGCGTTACTTGATGCAGGTATATAGTCTCTCAGTTATTATGAATATAGAGAGGGTTCGACTAAACAAAACTACAAATTTAATCCATATATATGTGTATATATATATAAATGTGTGTGTATTTTTTAAAGACATTTTCCCTAACATGTGTTTTTTGGTTTATTTTTTAAACTAAAGAACATTATTATTTTTTGCATTTCTTTGAATTAATTATTATTACCAATGTTCTCGAGTCCATTTTTTCTCCTAACAGTTTTGTTCTTATGATGTACTATTCTTTTCTCAGACAACCGTTTCATTCGGAAGATATTCAGGTGCTTGATATTTTTATATGAAAAACCGCAACGAAATTTGAGAGCTCTTCTTATGAACCCAAAACTGAACTTCCAGAATCAAACAAGCGATTACAGATAGTTTATGAAGTAAAGAAAAATATAATAAGATGAATAATTTTAGTGATTTCAATTAATGTCTAAACTGATTACATCGTGAAAAATTATCTGATTTCTTGATGATTGTCCAAAAGAAGGGATCTATAAGTATTTTAACTATTGCTGATGAAATACCAGACTTATTGTTCTGTGTTACAATTAATTCTGATTTAATTGTTAGTAAAAAAAATTCAGTAATAAATGAAGGTAGATATAAACTATAACACTATTAAAATTAATATAAATC
>JAJQOW010002824.1:0-11747 GCA_037975125.1 Latrodectus hesperus
AAAAATAGATGATTTATTTCCATTTATTTCTTTTTTTCATTTATTTCCAAAAAATAATAGATCCTGAAAAGATCTCTGCAGTTAAGGACTGGAGTCGTCCAGAAGATGTCCACCAATTAAGAAGTTTTCTTGGACTATGCACGTATTGCAGAAAGCTTCTTAAGGGGTTTTTAATTATTGCCAGACCCCTTCACAAGTTGACAGAAGTTAAACAGAGATTTCTATGAACAGATGAATGTGAGAAAGCTTTTAAGCAACTGAAGGATGCGTTTACATCTTCGCCCGTTCTTGCATATCCCCAGACCGGCAAATTATTCATTTTAGATACGGATGTCAGCAACGAAAATATCGGAGCTGTTTTGTCGCAGGAAATTGATGATAAAGAATATGTCATTGCTTATTGGAGTAAATGTCTATCGAAACCGGAGCGGAATTATTGTACAACCAGGAAGGAATTTCTGGCAATCGTCCAAGCCATAGAACATTTCCACCATTATCTCTATGGAAGAAAGTTCTTGCTCCGGACAGATCACGCATCCTTAACCTGGCTTTTAAAATTTAAAAATCCAGAAGGACAGGTAGCCAGGGAAGAAGGACAGGTAGATGGATTCAACGAATCCAGGAGTTTGCCTTTGAAATACGTCATCGCAAAGGAACTCTTCATGAAAATGCTGATGCATTATCAAGGAAACCGTGTTATGAAAGCTGCCGATATTGTTCTAGAGTAGAGAAGGACTATCAATTAGTAAATCTTTCAGTACGTCAAGTTACTGTTTCACCACCATCAAAACCAAACCCATGGAGTGATAAAGGACTTAGAGAAGCCCAAAAAGAAGACCCAGATATAAATCCAATTTTTGAATTAAAAAATCTTCCAGTATGAGACCAAGTTGGCAGGATATCTCCACCTACATTTCATCACAAAGTTGCACTAAAACGTTTTTGATTTTGCATCTAGAATTGATTTCAGTAATTTTAAAACTTAAAAATTGCTCGACTTTACTCAGCAAAAAACTGCTTCAATCAGAAATTTCTTACGAAATCTTTGGTGCCATTATTTGATATAATCAAATTAAACCTTTGTATGCAGACTGTAATAAAATGTTTTAATGTATAAAAATTTACTTCGTACAATTTTTTACTATTTATTTTTTAATTTACTTGTTTAATCTTTTAATTATTTATCAACAGCTACGGAAAATTAACATTTATTCATTATTACAGGAAATAACAATTCTTACTTATAGTTGCATGAAATAATTCCTTACGGGTTTTTAATATTTTATTTAAAAAATTACATAATGAAGTTAGAAAATTGAGAAAGAAATTAGATAATAAATGTAGAATTTGAAAAGTTATATATATATATATATATATATATATATATATATATATATATATATATATATATATATATATATATATATATATATATATATATATATATATATATGTATATATATATATATATATATATATATATATGAATTTAAGTGCTAAATTATTTTACTTGAACCACAAATTTTAGTTTTGAACATTCGGCTAAGGAAATTTTATAAAAATATTTTACCTAATAATTTGATATATAAATCAAGACAGGATTTTCTAAAATTACTTCTTTAATAAAATTCCTCTCAATAATTTCACTTAATAAAATTTTATACTTTTATATCAATAAAAAGTTGTGGATTTTTTTTAAAACTTAAAATTTGGTTAATTCTCCTAGATTTAAATCTTCTTATTCATTTTAAAATTTATAATATGGTTCGATTATTTTAAAAAAGTTTCTGAAAAATAATGTATTTTTATTTTCAATAAGATAAAATATGACTTAAAGGAAGGGATATTATCATTAATAAAATATTTATATTATCATTAATAAAATAATGTGATTGCATAAAATTTTATTCGTTTTGTGTCTTATTGTAATCATTAATTATTTTATGAGCTTACATTTGATATTAAAAAGATGATTATAATATACTAATTGAATTAATATTTATTAGTAATTAATTAAAATAAGATGTAAATATTTTATACAATGTATTATCATTTATAATAGCATCATTTTCTAAATATTTGGTATTTAAATTTACTTTCTTACTAGCGAAAATATCAGTTTGAATATGAAAATTATCTTTCATAATTTTTAGTTTATTTATTAAATGCATGAAGATTAGATACAAATATTGAATAAAACTAAAAAATCTAAGAACTTTAATTATACCTTATTGGATTTTATTTGTTTTTCAACTGTAATAAAAATTTAAAATACTTTACTTACCTTATTATTCAATATTAATTCATTTTTTCTAATAATATTTATGATCAAATATGAGAATTAGAAAGAATCATAATATATTTGGATCGAGTTCAAATCATAAAATTTTGCATCAATTGAAATTATTTCAAAATTTTTCAGAAAAATTTGTATTAAAATCCACTTGTTGGAGCAAATTATAAATATTAATATACTAATCATGAAAATAATCATTAAATAGTTGGAATGAATTAAAATCATAAAACTTTACTTCAATTGAATTTATAGTTACACTGTTGAATGGATTATTTTAACATTCGCAAAATGGTAAAGTATCATATAACTAGTTTTGAACATTTGCTTCGATGATTATAAGAGATATTCAGAAAGAACTTTTTATTCTACATTTCGTTCTCTAAATCTTTCAAAGGATTTAGATGAATGTTAGAGAAATAAAAAGTGATTTGTACTCCTATATAGAAAAGAGCTTTTTACAGTAAAATGATAGAAAAGTTAAATAAATTGTTTACATTCTATTCACGAAATATTTCTAAAAGGACGGAAATCATTTAAAAATATATTGTAGACAAGTAGTAAATATATATATACACACATAAAATTTTAATTTATATAATAGAATCTTTAAAAACTTTTGAATTTTATTTAAAAATATTAATTACATAATTCTATCTGCTTTACATAAAGCCATTAATATATTTTTTTAATTTGCAGATAGTACATTTTATTTTAAAAAATTACAAAAGCCTTATTAATGTGACTAATTTTTTCATTGGAAAAAAACTGAAAATTAAGAAATGAATATTTCTTTAAAAAATTTAACTTTCATAATTTAATTTAATATATTATACTTATTAAAGGATTAAGATTTGTAGGAACTTTTTCTTTGGTTTGAAAATATATTAAGAAACATTTCACTTTCAGGAGAAATCCCGAAGAAATTACATAATATAATAACAAATTAGAGACATACAAATTCAATCTGTATAAAATATTTTCTTAGCATATGCATAATGTAGTTGATATTATTTATTGTTAATAATACAGTCTCAACAGTAAAAAGCATAAAATAATTTATGTTACAAATAAAAGAATATATAGTTCTTATTTATGTTGGTATAAGAATGTCAGGTGAAATTTATAACTCAAAATGATGCAAAAAGCTATGCAATTTATTAGTGAAAACTTCTTGGAAGCTGTTTCTTGATATTAATGAAATAGGATGCAGTTTAAGTTAGAGAATATCTTTTACATAGTCGGAAAGCAATAAATAAACTTATGTTTTCTGAAAAATTGCCAAATAATTCTAGGTAATGGAATTTCATTATTTTAAGGAAAGTGATGTTTAAAAGTTTGAGGATTTTTTACACCAGAACAATTAATTACTGAAAATATTGGATACACTACATTTTTTATTTTTTCTCAAGAGGTCAATAAATATATATCATTAAACATAATTTTAGAGGGAGAAAAGTCACTGGTGAAGTGAAAAAGTACTGAAAAACAAACTTTTCTTCAATAATCGAAGAATAATAAATTGACAAAATTGCGTTTAAAGATAAAGAATTCTATTAAATTATCAAAATTATTTAACATATTTCTTTGATACAAATTGAAAGACTTCAGATGCTTAATATTAATAAATAATTAACTTTAAAATGAATCAGTTGTTTACATGAATAGTTTAGATTAAATGAAAAGACACTCTTTTTTATTGTAAGTAATTTTAAATTTTACTAAGGAAGCTCAATCACCGGAAGTGACTTAATATTTGTAAGTGAGTATCAGATAGAAAAATTACAACTTGGATACTTCTATGAACAATTTATTTATTTACAAGATTCAATTTGTCAGTTTTAGAGTTTTTTAATCCAGTTAGTTTTTATATTTATGTGGTAAATTTATATGTAGTAAAGAAAAAAATAAGAAATGTGAGTTTTTATAACACCCTGCGTCTACAAAACATTGCAACTTCGCACCATTTCCTTTATGTATATATATATATATATATATATATATATATATATATATATATATATATATATATATATATATATATACACACATATATATATATATATATATATATATATATATATATATATATATATATATATATATATATATATATATATATATATATATATATGTATATTATGTACTATAACACTGAATATTCGAAATATCAAAATTTTACAAAACAATTTATTAGAAACGTTTTAAGAATTTATCACAGGAATTCACTTTTAATATTTGTGCCTGGTAAAATTTTCATAAGCCATTTAATAGGAAATTAAGCTTACAAATGGGTAATAGTGTTATGACAACTACTATTTATTAAAAATATTTAATCCCAGATATTTTCTGTTCTTATTATTCTTGAGATATTGAAAAATGATTCTGTGCATTTTAGCTTTTTGAAGATACATATTTTGCGGTGAGAGTGTAAGTTTTCCAAGTTTTACAGCTGCTTTTACTGCTTTTAATCTCAATTTCTAAAAAGATTTCCTTCAGCATATTGTTTATGTTAACAAAATTGTACAACAATCTTATGTTTGTAGACAAATCCTATACTCAATGTCAAGTTTCAAATATGGTTAACAAATAGAAAATTAATTTTCTTACGGAATATAATAAATAGTTTTTAGTATATTTTGGAAGATATTTAACTATATATTTGTTTTTACAATAAAAAATAACAGAAATACTTTAAAAAGTTGTCAAGTAATTTTCCTGGAAATATAGGTTCATAGATAAATGCTAAGGCATAAATATATGCTATAGTTCTAAGTAATGAATTGAAAATCGAGCGCTGTATTATCTTTAAATCAGAACATATTATTAATACAATTCAAAAGTGGGTCAGATAAATAGATCATGCACATCATGTTCTTAATTAACTTATAAAAATCACAGTTTTTCCATGGAATAAGAGAAATTATTCTAGGATCGAGTGCTTTTCAGGGCACAGATAAGATTATTTTTAATCTAATTTTTATGCACTGATAATCTTTTACATTCATGCTAACGGCACAGAATTGTTAGGTGTTGGTGCCAGGTATAACATAGGAACGTATGCGATCATAGCATAAAAACAATGCATTCTTATTCTTCGGAATGCTTCACAAAAATAGATTTTCAATTAAGGTATTGCGTTACGAATTGTTGCGTGTGTATTTCCTTTCATTAATAAATCCTATTGCCTTTAATATTTTATTTTAACAATAACAATTAACAAATAACAATTCTCATGATTATAATCTATAAAAATGAGTTCCACACCGTGATACACTGGTGCCAATACGGTCTTCATTCGACCGCATCCAAATAGCAACTGGGCTAAATTCCCCATCGGATAGGGAAGATGCGCTTCTCATTCCCCTTTAGGGATTTACTGTGGCTGAGTTGCCACATCCTCCCGCCCCGACAAAGAATCAGCCAAAAATAAACTTCACATATTAAATTTTATATGCGTAAATATGAAAAAACTAAAATTTTACATTACAAAATAAATTGAATACTTAAGAAATATGAATTCGAAACAAAATATACACATAATAGTAACTATAATTGTATAACACTAACTATTAATCATTACAATTCACCAACAATAATAAAGGTTCTTCACCCTTTTCAGACAAAATGTTTTAACTTACTCTTGGACTTCTAAATTATACAAAAGCTGTACGGGACGTTTTATGACCCCTGATGGAGTCTTTAAAGTCACCGCTCTTACTTTGTTGTCCCTGCCTCTATGGACTTCCAGTACCTTGGCCAGCTTCCACATCTGTCTCGGAACCTTATCTTCACCTACTAAAACTACATCATTTACATTAAATACACATTTTGCATTGACAGGTTTGGGGAAATTCGCACCCCTTAATAGAAGAAGATATTCACCTTTCCATCTTTTCCAAAAATTATTTAAGATTTTTTCTCTATAAAGAAATTTTTTAATTAAATCCCTTTTACCGGTAAATAATTTGCAATTTTGATTATCTGACCAATTTGGTAAGGTAGTTAATCTTCTTCCAATTAAGAAGTTTGCGGGTGTGAGAGGGAATGGTTCATTAGGTTCATTATAAATATAAGTTAAAGGACGAGAGTTAATTATAGCTTCAATTTCTGCCAAGATAGTTTGTAACTCTTCAAAAGAAACTAATGCCCTTCCCAAAATTTTCCTTAATGCAACTTTCGTTATTCGAACCATTCTCTCCCAATAACCACCCCACCATGCAGCACGTTCAACAATGTATTGCCATTTAATTCCTTTCTTTCCAAAGTAATTTTGAATATCAGATTCAGTTATGTTTGCATAGAGTTTTTTAAGTTCAGTCTCAGCACTTTTAAATGTCATTGCATTGTCAGAATTAACAATGCGGCAAATACCTCTTCTGGAGATGAAACGTCTAAATGCTAGAAGAAAATGTTCGGTACTTAATCCGGAGACAACTTCGAGGTGAACGGCACGAGTTACAGCGCATGTAAATAAGGCGATATAAACCTTGTCTTGGTCCTTTGAGTATAAGGGGCCGGCAAAATCAATACCCACCACTTCAAAAGGATCAGTTTCACAGGTTCTGTCGGCAGGTAGTGATGCTACAATTTGATTTCCATGCTTGATTTGAAATCGTCTACATTTAAAACACTTGTTTAGACAATTTTTCACAGCTTGTCTACCACGGATGATCCAAAATCGTTCTCTCAACTGGGTAAGAGTATCGGAGACACCTGAATGGTACAAGTTTTTATGCTCCATATCTATTAAAAGATTTGTGAATCTTGATTTATAGGGGATGATAATTGGATGTTTGGATTGATGATTGAATTCGGAGTTCTGGAGTCTTCCTTTTAAAACGATTAAATCATTGGAGTCCAAAACTGGGTTTAGTGTAAAAAGTTTCGAACTAGAGGGAATTGGAAGGTTGTTTTTAAGGCAAATGTATTCTTTCTCGAATTCATTTTGCTGCACTGTCCGAATCCAACATCGTTCAGCATTAATTAGTTCACTCGTAGTGATAACGCCAGTTTCTCGTTCGTGGGTTGCCTTACAGTTTTTTATGAATCTTAATATGTAACCAGTGATTCTAAAAACCTTGTTCAATTCACTGAAGTCCTCCAAATTCAGTAAAGGCTGTAAAGTTTCAATATTCGTTTGAAAAGACACTGCTACACTTCTTCTTTCTTCTTCTATACAATGCAAAGTATCCAGTTTGGGGCCTGTCTCAGAGCATGGGAAGTCACCTTTCTGAAGCCATGAAGGTCCATGGAACCAGATACTATCATTCACAAGAATTTGAGCCTTAATTCCCCTCGTGAGTTTATCAGCAGGATTGGTCTTTCCCTGACAGTGATGCCAACTGCTCGGATCTGTTTTATCTTTAATTTCCATGACACGATTGCGGACGAATTGCTTCCACTCGTCGCTGTTTCCCTTGATCCAATGAAGGCAAATTTGTGAGTCTGTCCAATAGTGCATGTTACTGTTGCGTAACAGGGGAAAAGTGTCTCGCAGATAATGTCCCATGCGTGCTGAAATTAAAGTCCCTAATAGTTCCAACCGAGGGAGTGTAAGCTTCTTTAATGGAGCTAAACGTGATTTCGACAAAACAAACCTCGTTTCATACCTATCTGAGTGCTTCATTCGAAAATAACATACTGATCCATAACATTTAGGGCTGGCGTCAGAAAATATATGGACCTCTAAAGATTCCCAATTGATTTCATGAAAATATAATCTTGGAATTTCAAAGTTTCTTACAATCTTAATTTCATTTAACCAGTCCAAAAATGCTATTTCTATTTCTGGGGGACACATTCGTCCCATTGCAGGCCTAGTTCCCAAATCCTTTGTAATTGCAACTTCATTCTTATTGTGAATGGGTTCATTAAGCCTATAGGATCAAATAACATACCACATGCCGCGAGAATAATTCGCTTCGTTACTATTTTTGGGTTTTTAAACTTTTCAAATTGATCAATATCGAAGCTAATAACATCATTTTCATTGTCCCAAATTAGACCTAAAACTTTTAATGGTACACCTTGGTCCGCTGATGTTTCTCGACAATCAATATTAGCACGCTTGAGGTATTCATCAAGAATCGAGGAATTCGTCGCCCATCGACGAAGGTTCATACTAGCTTCACTAAGTATTAAAATCATTTCCTTAACTAATTTCAAGGCGTCTTCAACATTAGAAGTTCCATTTATTAAATCATCCACGTAAAGTTCTTTAAGCATTTCACATGCTTCATCATATTTTCCTTGATACCTTTCCAAATGCAGCCTTATGGTTGCAGTAAGTAAAAAGGCACTGCATTTGATGCCAAAAGTTACTCTCTTGTATTTAAATGTTGCAATGTTCTGAGGGCTGAGATTGAGATTAGGACCCTTATCTTTTAACCATAAAAATTTTAAAAACTCGCTATCTTGTTCAGCAATTCCTACTTCTAAATATGCGCGTTGAATATCTGCGCAAAATGCCACTTTGTGTAATCTGAACCTCAAAATTATTTTTAATAAATCGGGATTCAAATTTGGCCCGCTTTCTAAGCAATCATTTAACGACAACTCGTCTTTTCCTTTAGATGAAGCGTCAAATACTATCCTAACCTTAGAACTATATTTTTTCTCGCGCACGACTGCGTGATGTGGGAGGAAATAACCAGTTTTCATATTTTGACGTGAATTCGAGTCAACTATTTCAATAATGCCATCCCTTAAATGTTCGTTAATTATTGTATCGTACTTAGCATATAAATCCTCATTTTTGATTAATGAACAAGTTAAACTGGATAAACGACGTTTTGCGATTTCATAATTATTACTTAATTCCTTATTATTAACCTTCCATAACAATTTTGTTTCATATCTTTTATCTACATATGTGGTATTTTTCTTAAAGGTTTCCAAAATATCCTTGTCTGAGAGAGACATTTCCTTATCCCCATTAATTCCAATGGTTTCCAATAGCCATAAATTTTTTATCCTATCACAATCTAACTCTTCATTCTCTACAATTAAATGATTGACAGATACCCCTTGGCTATTAGAATCTCCATCCCTACCTTGAATTAAGTGTCCAAATATACTCTCTTGAGCAATTAATCTCTTAGTGAGTCTTACAATATTATCGCCTAATATTTCTGAGATATAATCTGAACCGATTAAAATGTGAATTTTTTCAGTAATACTAACATCAGCTAATTCAATACCCTTTTCAAAAGCAAGGTTCCTCACGAATTTTGACGGAATTCTTATTTTTGCCAAAGTAATCGAATCAATCACTATGGTTTGTATTTTTACACATTGGTTAGGATATTTAATATTATGTAAAGTTAATTCGACCAAATTATACATTCGCTTTTCAGCAGTTTTAGATCCAAATGTATGAATTATCAAAGGTTCCTTCTTAATTACCTTCAAATTTAACGCGTCAGCTACTTCTTTTAAAATAAATGATTTATTTGCTCCACCGTCTACCATGCAGCGTAACTGCAAGCTGCTTTCTTTCGATTTCACTAAAGCCGAAAAAGTCTGTAGCAAAACAGAGTTATGCGAAGTTCTGTTTACATTAAGTTCCCTGGCGGAAAATGAAACCATTGACGAGACCGCTTCTTGTTTCGAATCGCCTTCCCGGACTGAAACCGAAATATCCTCAGCAAAACATTCACCCCTCTCTCCGCATAGCAGAGAGTTGTGACCTTGAGAACCGCACATTTTACATTTTAGATAATTACGGTCGCAAAATTTTCTTATATGATTTTGAAAACAAATAAAACAAAGACCCTTTGACATTAAGGCTTTCCTTTTATCATTAACACTTAGTGAGCAATCATGGTTCATGTGATTTTGTGTACAAAAAATACATTTTTGGTTATTTTCTATTCTATAAAAGTTGCGCTTACACGTAGCGCTCGGTTCGTATTTCCGAAGTCCGCAGGGATATTTATTACCCACTTGAGTGCTCAAGACCGCCCCGCTGCTAAATTTATTGCTCGCGTCGCTTCTCTTTGAGTTCAAGAAATGAGGCTTATTTGGGTAACTTTGATCTGTTGCTTTGTTTCGAAAGGGATATTCCTTTGCGTTAGAATTTCTCGGATTAGCTAATATTAATGACGCTTCTCTACATTCAACTTCTTTTCTTATAAATTCTACTAATTTTACAATATGAAACAATTCGTCTGTTTTACGCTGACGATTATAATTTAAATTTAACTCTTCGGGCAATTTTTGCAGAATTACAGGACACAATAAATTACTGAATGTATCAGCGGCTATTCCCAAGGATTGTAAGGACCTTATTTCTACTTCAATGGCGTCATACATTTTTCTTAAGCCAATAATATTAGAGCAAGACTTGACTGGTTCTATTATTAAAAGTTTGTGCATATGTGCTGACATAATTATATCTGTTCGACCGAATCTATCCTTTATTAATTGTATTGACGCATCGTAGTTTTGGTCTGTGAGGGAAAGTCCTTTAACTGCACTTAGCGCAACTCCTCCAAGATAAGATTTTAAATAAGTAAATTTTTCAGTTTTTGTGAGAGAAAGATTATTGTGTATCGCGACTTCATAGGAATTCCAAAAATCTAAAAATTGACTACAATCTCCATAAAATGTTTGTATGTTCAATTTTGGAAGTTTTACATTTTTTGTTTCAGTTCTAAAGGGATAATTATACATTTGCGCGAATTGCATCGAATCATTATTATCACCTGTAATTTGATCGCTTGTTCTGCTTGCATTTATTTCGCTTGGCGGTTTATAGCGTATAGTTTCTAACTGCCTTTCGATTTTCGATTTCGCTGCTATACCTTTATCCTTATATTCTTCGCTCGTAATAATCTCATTCGAAAAATCTTTTATTTCAATTTTTAATTGTATTTCCTCATCGGCCCTAGTTAAATCATTCAATTTTTCTACGAGTTGAGATTTTAAACTGCAAAGCTCCTCAAGTTTTGTTTCATTAGAATATTCATTTGAAATTTCCTTAACCAATGTAGTTTCGATTTTATTTAAATGCTTCGTAAGTGAAGCTCTTAAAATTTTACGTTTTTCTTTTAACCGTTCTAAATCCATTATCTTAAAATATTAAATTCTAATAAGGGAAAAATGGGCCTACCTCAAATCTCAGCTCTCTAGTGCCGTGAACGCTCCTTCAAAATAATTCAAACCATCACGTCCGGGTCACCAAGATATTGCGTTACGAATTGTTGCGTGTGTATTTCCTTTCATTAATAAATCCTATTGCCTTTAATATTTTATTTTAACAATAACAATTAACAAATAACAATTCTCATGATTATAATCTATAAAAATGAGTTCCACACCGTGATACACTGGTGCCAATACGGTCTTCATTCGACCGCATCCAAATAGCAACTGGGCTAAATTCCCCATCGGATAGGGAAGATGCGCTTCTCATTCCCCTTTAGGGATTTACTGTGGCTGAGTTGCCACA
>JAJQOW010002825.1:0-11741 GCA_037975125.1 Latrodectus hesperus
TTTTTTTTATCCTACGCCCGACCTTGGTTTTTCAACCATCAGTCTCTGTCGAGCAGCCCAATACAGTCTTGAGGTGAATGAAAAGTCATCTTCCGCAGAATTTCTATCTGCGACGTCCGAAAGTCCAGGGCAAGTGAAAAGGTGGTCACAAGTCATATCCTCTAGTCCGCAAAAAGGGCAGATTGGAGAGTCCCTCAAACCCAAACTGTGAAGGTGTTTTTGCAGATAATCATGCCCAGTTTTAAGGCGAAAATTTGCCACTCCCACAGCTCTGTGGAGGTTACACGGAATAGGTTTTGTTAGTAAGGAAGCCCATGCTTTCTCCTTTATGCACATCTTGTAAATATTTCTACGATAGGAGGCTATATTTGACTTAATAAGCCTTTTAACAGTATGGTACTCCAAGGCTGGAGAAGGCTGTTGTAGATTTGAGCCAGCCTTTGCCAATTTATCAGCTGCCTCATTTCCGGCGATACCACAGTGGAAAAACGAAATCATTAAAAAAATGTAATTATGCCGTCTTAATATTTATTCGTTATGCACTAATTCAATGCATAAAATATTAAAAATTAAGAAATCATAAGCATAAAATCAATATTTTTCTGAAATTAGGATACAATAAGCAAATTGTTACTGAAAATTTTATTACTTACGAAATACTAGTTATCGATACACAATGATTAAACTTGACCATACTTACATTATTTAAATTAAACAATTAAACTATTACAACTATTTTTATAAGAAAAATTAATCAATTATATAATCAATATTTATAGAACGCAAGATGTTTTTATATGTTTGAAAGTTATTTGTTCCCTAAAATAGCCGAAAAATGGTTAAAATGATATTTAAATATAATTTTGTACTCTCACAGACATACATTTAAGTGAACATAATTCAAACAAACTTTTCAATAAAATCAAAATGAGTTATTTCCAAATATTTTATATTATAATTAGCAAGGACACATGATATCGATTGATATATGCAAAATGAAATAAGTTATTTAACTCATACTTTAGGATAAGATATTTTTCCATTAATAAATTCATATTCTACAGGGTGATTCAAAACAACGTGGACAAACTTACATGATAGATCAGTCATACAACAAGGATCAAAAATCACATATGAACAGCGGGTCGCAACTGCGATCCGGAGCCGCTACAGGGCATCTAAAAAATACATAACACAAAGAGAAGAAACGAAATCTTTATTGTTAATGACTCACTCACATGCAACTAATGTCGAGCTTACAGGAAATGCTCAAAGTTTCTTCCAGATGCATCGAGACACGCCTGGCATCTACGTTGCATGGAACAGCGCACCTTCTCAAAAATACCAGGTGTATCTCGAACACATCCTGCTGCCTCAACAATCCTTCCTACCAAGTCCTCCGGCGTTGCAACAGGTGTTTCATAGACAAGGCCTTTTAAAAATCCCCATAAGAAAAAATCCAAGGGAGACAGATCTGGTGATCGTGGTGGCCATGCGATCGGTCCACCGCGACCAATCCAGCCGCCAGGAAAAGTAGCCTGCAGATGTGCTCTGACGGCTGTGCTGAAATGTGCAGGAGCTCCGTCGTGTTGAAATCGAATGCGTTGACGAATAGGCATCGGAACATCATTCAGCATTTCTGGTAGAACCTCTTGCAAGAATGTTAGATAAATGGAGCCGGTAAGTCTTTCTGGGAGAATGTACGGACCGAGTAAACAGTCTCCTACAATGCCACCCCACACGTTAATGGAACATTTTCGTTGTGCGCCATGCGGACGTATGGCATGGGGGTTTTCATCCGCCCACGTATGGAGGTTGTGAAAGTTCATCACACCCTCTAATGAGAAGGCAGCCTCATCAGTGAAGAGAACACTTGCTGCGAAGTTTCGGTCTGCATCATTTTCGTGCAAAAACCATCGCGCAAAATCCATACGTTTGCTGTAGTCTCCCAGATCCAGTACCTGGACGCGTTGTAAATGATAAGGATGTAGTCCTTCGTCATGTGCAATGCGCCAGACGGTAGATTGGGGGATATGGGTCACTCGGGATACAACTCGTGTACTTGTTGAAGGATTACGCTCCAGTTCTTGGACAACCCTTTCTTCAGCATCAACCGTCCGAGTTGTTCGTTGGCGACCAGTATCCAGCTTGTGCACGTCGAACGAGCCGGTTTCAAACAATCGTCGATGCAGAGTGGTAAAGAATGAGCGGCTAGGCAACTGTCTACCAGGATATTTCGCACCATACATTCGCAAGGCTTCTCGTCCATTACATTTGGCCATGCCGTAAATTAAGTGCATGTCAGCCATTTCGCGGTGTGTGTAGGTAGCCATAATACATCCAACGCATCCATGGCTCGAATGAAGACAATCTCCGTTTGCTCAAGTCGTGTTTGTTTAGTACGCCCTCTCGTGACTCTAGCGCGCTCTACAGGCGTTTGCGACCCACGGTTCATATGCGATTTTTGATCCTTGTTGTATGACTGATCTACCATGTAAGTTTGTCCACGTTGTTTTGAATCACCCTGTATATACAGGGTGATCCAAAAGTCAGGACGAACTTTAAAAATGAATAATTCGAAAACGAATTACGATACAAAGATGCGGTTTGCACCAAATTGATGAAAAAAAACCGGGTTTTGTGTGGCAATGAAAAAAAATAGTTCTTTTGGCGACCAACAGATGGGGCTGTCGGATTTCTGATGTAGGATTATGCAAAGCAACAAACAATATAAAAAGAAGCAAGTGCAACAGGTAATGGTAGTTGAAGCTGGTATGCATCGAAATGCTGTCCACAGTTGAGAAAGCCCTCTTAGTTAAACTGTTTTATAAGAATTTGGAAAGTGCCATTGCGGCATTGCGAGCATATCGCTACATGAAGGGTATGCGAGATAGCAAAGGACCAATAACGTCTTCTGCATTGAACAAAATTGTGAAAAAATTGAAGCTGCAGGTTCTTTGGCATCACGTCAAAGAAGTGGACGTTCCTCTACTGCAGCTGCTGTTACCATGACAGTGGAGCAGACGGTGCAAGCCATGTCGGCGGTTGCTGCACATGGGGAGTGCAGTGCTCGAGAAGTTTCGAGGCAGACAGGAGTGTCGTACGGAAGTGTCTGGAGAGCGCTGCGAGTAACTTTGCAACGGTATCCCTACAAGTTACAACATAACTAAAAACTGAAACCTCCTGACTTCGACTCTCGCCGACATTTTGCGAATTTGGTCTTCAATAAGATGGAAGAGCAGCAACACTGGCTTCACACTGTGCTTTGGACAGCTGAAGCACATTTCACACTCTCTGGCGCTGTTAACACCCACAATTGTCGAGTGTGGACCACAGAAAATCCACATGCATTTGTTGAGGTACACATGCAACAGCCTAAAGTGACAGTCTGGTGTGGCTTCACTGCTGATTTCATAATTGGTCCATTTTTTTCGAGGAAGTCACACAGACAGGATTCCAAACAGTTTCTGTCACCGGTAAGCGATATCTAGCACTGCTACAGAACAGCATTATTCCTGAACTGCAAGCGCGACAGGCACTCCAAACAGTCACCTTTATGCAAGATGGAGCACCACCTCATATTGCTCTGCCTGTGCAACGCCTGCTACGCTCAACATTTGGGGAGGATCGCATTATCAGTCGCTATTTTAATCACGCATGGCCTCCAAGATCTCCCGATCTCACACCCTGTGACTTTTGGCTGTGTGGCTTCTTGAAGTCAAAAGTGTACAGTGACCAACCGGCATCACTAGCGGCACTGAAAGATGCCATCCGCCAAAATGTGTCTGCCATAACGCAAGAAATGCTACTAAATGTTGTGAATGGTGTGGTGACTCGTCTCACAGCTTTACTTCTGAATGATGGACAGCACATTGAATATTTACTGTAGTAAGTACTAATTAACTGTAATTAATCTGACTTCATTAATCACTGTTTCATTTGCAAATCATCTTTTGTTTCAATAAAACACTATAGCACCATCTGTTGGTCGCCAACAGAACTATTTTTTTTCATTGCCACTCAAAACCCGGTTTCTTTTCCATCCGTTTGGTGCAAACCGCATCTTTGTATCGTGATTCGTTTTCGAATTATTCATTTTTAAAGTTCGTCCTGACTTTTGGATCACCCGGTACTTGCGTATTTGTTTTTATATTTTATGTTTTCAATAGGTAAGGGATTTATTTACAAGTCAAATGTTTAATACTTATTTAAATTTTTGGCTGTTGAAATGTCTTACATAGTTCTCCTTACCTACTGAATGCTATTTTTATATATTGCTATAAATTGCTTACTTTCTATTTGATTTATTTATTTAGCACATTTAATAGCATATGAAATTAGCTATTTTTAGTTAAACACAGAATAATAAAAATAGATAAATCAATTTTTTTAAAATTTCAACATCGCTTTTGTTGATTTAGATAATTCTGCTGAAATAAATGTTTTAAAATAATATCCACGGTAAAGTTGAAAGATAATTCAATCACCGCTGGGTTTTCTGAGATGCCTTGAAAAGTTGTAATCTTCTCGGATCATTAAACTGCGAGCTTCCGAAAGTCGTTAAATTCCAAAGAGGACCAGGACTTCGCTCAACAAATGGGTTTCCATGAAGTTGCATGACCTTTTACTCGAGGAGTAATGCATTAATTTATATTTTAATGTGAATAGTAAATAGCGACTTTTCAAAGTAACTTAATTGAATCTTGGTCCATTTTATGTCACGTCTTAATATTAAGGACTTTCATAAGGCATCTCTAAAATTTCAATTTTAATTTACAATTATGAACAATGTATTTATTAGAAAACCTCTATTAATGTTTGAGTTTGGAATATTATATGCGATTGTTAAGGTACTATATGGATATTTATAGTTCACAACTTGAAATCTTCCTAAGTTTATTATTGTGTAAATGATTCAATTTTTTTAAACTGTTAGGTAAAATTTTTTAATTTTTTAATTTTGAACAATTTAAATATTTACAGAAATGCTTGAAATATAATTTTTTAATTTTTTTAAGTATATTGACCATACTTTCATTAAATTAGTGTTTTTCGTATCATATTCATAGTTAACAGGAAAAAAATGAGGCCTTCAGAAAAAAATATTGCATAATTTATTACTATACTTTTGAAGGATATCGAAAAATAATATCGGCTAGTTTTAACGATAGTAAGCGCTTAGTATTTATATTAATGACAGCAAAATTTACTTTGCTCAAATGATATATAAACAGTGAAGATAATTGTAAAAATAATTATTATAATTTAATAAAATTTTAGTGACTAAGTATTTTTATTTAAGTTAATTGTGAATGTAGTCTTGATATCTTCTTTCTGCTTTTCTAGCTACTATAATTTATTTCCTGTTGTAAATTTTTAAAATAAATTATATATTATAAAATAAAAATTTATTTAATACATTTATTTTATGAAATTTAAAGTAAAGAATCAAGTAAAGTGGACAGGAAATTATTTATATTTGAAATAACTCTTACTTATTATGTTG
The DNA here is from genome assembly GCA_037975125.1 of Latrodectus hesperus. Taxonomy (NCBI): domain Eukaryota; kingdom Metazoa; phylum Arthropoda; class Arachnida; order Araneae; family Theridiidae; genus Latrodectus; species Latrodectus hesperus. The sequence goes on from JAJQOW010002825.1 coordinate 5,507, forward strand.
AAATTCGCTGATAATTGTTTATTTTTTAAGTGAAGTGTGAATAAATATTTTAAAATAACTAACAGTTATAAATAAATGATTGATGAATTTGAACTTATATATAAATGAATGAACAGAGCGGGAAACGCATAGTACGAACACTAAATATTAAGTTACGTCATATAAGTCAAGTATAATTATCTACAAATATTACTTACATAACGTGAATAAAGTTATAACATTTGTATATAGGCATATCAATGTAAACCTAGACATTTTCTTTCAACTGGAAAAAATACCGGTTTTCTATTAATTTATTTTAAAAGAGACAACCCTTTCAATTATTCTTTGACATACTAGAAATGATACTCATTATTTTTTTATATTTAAATAGAGAAAGTAAGATGTATATCTAAATAAAAAGTAAATGTACGTAGTATCACAATTTTAAAACTAAAAACTTATTGTGAAATTAACGAAACATAGCTTATTATATAAAGGTTTCATTAACTTATGTTATTCATAAATTTAACTCAAATGAATAGAAGTTGAAATCAACATACATAATGGTTAGTTAATATATATTTCTTTACTAGATTTATTAATCATGAAAAAACATCGGATTATTTTTATTGGTCATCAAAAACATATTATCTTTTCATAGAAATAAACAAGTTTACAACATTAAATTAACTACGATACTTTTTTTATTCTAATGGCGGGCACACTTGGGTGACGAACCCTATGCCACAACAAGGCCATAAACTGCTACTCATTAATCGTGCGTTACCCAGCGGGCACCTGTGAACCAAGACACAGAGGCGAGTAGCGTTAACCGCGTCATACCACAACAAACCTGTTTATAGGGTGGGCCCCATTCACACATCATCACAGAGAAAGGATAGAGAAACACAGAGAGAACAGAGAAAGAAAGTAACATTTATGTCCGAACCGGGATATGAACCCGGGATACACACCTCAGGAGTCAGGAACTTTAACCACTCAGCCACGGTCAGCTTAACTACTATACTTAAAAAGGGTCAAAATGACTACTTTTATTCAAACTATAAAACAAAACTGAAAAACAAAATGTTTAAAACAATCAGTTGTACTGCAATGCTGATTCAAAATTGTGTAATAAAATTATTTTTTTCTTTCTTAGTGGTACATTTATTGTTTTTTTTTCTAACTCATGTTGATAGAAAATTGTTCATGTTGATTTTTTAAACAAATCTTTAACTCTCGAGAAATATTTAGCATTTTATGAACCAGTTCTCTTTACATTTCATTGCTGTCGATAGAAACCCAAATGCTTTTATCCTGATTTTTGAGGTATTTACTAATTTTCCTACTAACTAATACTTATTAGGAAAATTTGGAATTGAATGTTAACAAAATTCAGAAGATAAAGTTAATTGTACTCATTCGAGATTGTATATACTTAATCCTTATTTTGACAGTGATTTTTTTTGGAATTTTTAAATAATTCAAATTTGCCTGAAAAAATTTAGTAAAAAAGCCACTTTCTTATTTTAAAGTCAAACTACGTGCTAATGGGATGAAAAAAACTTTATCGCAAAATTAACATATAAATGGATCCAGAACTGTTTTTTTTTCCTTTTATGAGCTTATGGATTTTGGAACTAATTTTTTCCAAAGCAAAAAACAAAGAAGAATATAGTTAATAGTGATTAGTAAGCTGCTTGTTTTATTTAATTTTACAAAAATATTTGATTTACTAATAATTGTAATTTACTAATATAATAACATATTTAATAATATGATTATTGAAAAGTTATTTACAAATATGATAAACTTTGTTGCATCAAAAGAATAAATATTAATATTTGCTATATTTACTGTGATTATTAAATGCTTTAATAGTAAGCTATTTTACTATTTAATATTGTTAAAAAAGTACGTTTCTTTCCATTAAATGTATTAGAGGAATTTTTATTTAAGTGATGTGCATGTGAAAAAATGGTTTGTACTTATTATTTACTTTAACCATATTTTTTAGTAAAATGAGTGTAGCAAAATTTCAATGCAATTTTTCAGTCAAAATTTGTCGATATTTAACAAAATAATGGGAACACATTACAATTATAAGAAATCCGTTGTTAGTTAAGTATAGAGTCACCTTCAGCATGTACAACAACATGAATTTTCCTACGATTCTATTTTTTAAACTGTTTTACAGTGTAAAATGAATATTATTCATGGTAATATTGTAAAAGTTGTGAGAGAGATGTTGACAGAGAATATCAATTACCCTATTGATTCGCTAAAACAGAGCATATAACTATTAGTTATACTCATGTCTGATGACTGCACTACAACAAGTAGGTATTTAACTTCTTCCTCGTGCTCATTAAACCATGAGTGGAGAAGACTTTGTTCACGGATAAGGATGTTATCATCCTTCAAAATTAAATCTCCAGATAAGGATAAAATCACTGTATGAACCGAGTGACATGAATTTTTTCTATGCTTCTCCCGAGTGACAATTCTTTTCATGATTGTGATTAATCCAGAAGAAAGCTATGAAATGGTTTCCATGTTATGAAAGACCCATCACTATGCTCGACAGTTGAAAGGAAACAATCATGGTTACACACTTGTGCTGGTGTCATCCGAATTTCTTGTGGTTTGTGTCACAACAATGTGATTCATCCAGAAGAAAGTCATGAGACGGTTGTCATATTAGGAAAGACCCACTCCTATGCCTAACAGTTGAGAGGAGATAATCATGGTTACATCATTGCGTTAATGTCTTCCATATACCTTGGGATTTGTGTCACATAAAGGCTTGTGAATCATCCAGAAGAAGACCATGAGACAGCTACCATATTATAAAAGATCCATCCATGTACTTGGCCATTGAGAGGTGACACTTTTGTATTTATGTAGTTGCACAGGTGTCTCCCAAATGTGGTCTCTTTTTGTTGTACTGAAAAGTATGACAGAAAATTTGTCGGATTATATGACCTTCTTCACCATATTAATCGATCACGTTTAGAGAACGTGATACCCTCATAGGCGACGTTTGATATAAACAAGTTACAAATAACTTGGGAATCGCTGATGCTCAGTAAAAGTTCTGTTTGTGAAGATGCCTCTTAATTAAAATTATTTACACAGAATAATTCATATGCGTATTGAACACTATATCTATTTGTCTGGTTTCAAGATATTTAGACATTTCAATTCACTTTAATATCTGTCAGTTTCTTTTTCTATGCGCTATTTTGCTTTTCCGTGCTTATTTCTCAACGCTATGTGTATGCTGCCATGGTTTACGATATTATAATTCTATAAATATTCAGAAATGGAGCTGATTCAATAACAAATGCTGCAACAAGACGGGTTACTGCAATTTGATCTCTTTAAAAATCTCAGGGGTGTGACATTTTTGGCTTTTGAAAAAAAATCCGAAATTTATTTAACTTTAATAAAGCTACCACATACTACTGATATATAATATTCATTTCTATATATAAATGGTGTGCGAACTGGTAATGATTATAATCTTTAAATACTAATACAGAGCATTGAAAAACATCCATTTTATTCCCAGATGTTTCTATTATTTTGATCAAAACCAATTTAAAAAATATATTCTGGTATATTGTTTTAATTTAATTTAATTTAATTAATTTAATTAAATTAATTTCTTAATTTGTATTTCAAAAACTATATTGGTGTATGGATATAAATTATATTTTCTAAAAGACAAATATAACAGTAATTAATTTTTCAAGTAAAAAACTAAAAGCTGCCATTAAATTTAAATATTGTTAAATATGCCATTATTTAAGAGCATGTAAATATATAAAAAATTATCATTAATTTATAACAACATTTATCATAATTATAGTTCAAGTATTAACAATTTTGATATATGAACAATTTATTACCTCTTCTTTAAAGGTTCTAAGTATATTTAAAACAATGATTTTATCTCTGATGATTTTTAAAGAATTTTTTTATCATACTTAAGAACAAATGTTAATTTCATTAATGCATTACTAACGTTAAGTTCTAAAATGAGTATTCAATTATATTATAAAATACAATATGTTTCTTCAGGAATATTTATTGATTATTTACTCGGGATAATCATCACAATTTATCTATTTCTTACTTTCATTATATGTGAGATATAAAATATTTTCCTACATTTAGAAATGCAAGCATCTAAATTTATTTCAAATGAATTAATTTTTTTAAAGAAATTCTTAAATTCTTGTGTTTGATTTCGTGAATGGTATTAATATGGTATAAGCATTTTATAATAAAATAATATTTTATACATTTAATAATAATTTTCTATAATATAAATAATTATGATACAATCATTTTTACACAAATAAAATAGAAATGAAATAATTGTTGAAAGAGGAAATATCCTGCAATTTTAGTTTGGAAATATGAATGTCTAAAAGTCTTTTGTGTGCATTTTTGTTAAAAAATCGTATTCCTCACTTTCTGATTCCTTGGATAGATAAAAAATTTATTCAAAAGACATATTTCATAAAAGTATATTTATGTAATGTTATTTCAATAAAATGTAATAAACTGTCAATAAATACTCAATAATGATTTAATAAATGATAATTCCATATAAAAAACTGAATAAAGCACACTTTCAAGTGTTTTTATCCATGTGCTCCTACATGACATCATGAATCAAATGCTTTCAAAAATACAGTTCGAATAATAAGTCATTTAAAATTAGCAAGAGCAATTCTACCATCTTGAAATTTTTACACATTATCAAAGAAATTCTCAAAGAAGTTTTTTTTGTTACACCACTTTGCCACACACAAATATGTATACTATTTAATGTAGTCACATACAAACCTGTGATCCAACAAACATTAAATTGTCTCCAGTTAGAAAACGTTAAAATCTGCATACATAATTATTTCTTGTAATCTAGAGTTATCTTAAATAACTGCTTTTACAAGCAATTTAAATACAAAACAATCAATTTAATTTTTATAAGTAATTTAAGTAAAGGCAATGAAAAAAGTGTTTTTATTTCTTATTAAAAATAAAGACATGGTTTTAATATTTCATTACATTTGGCGAGAAGCAATCATATATTTCGTGCTGTATACAAACATGACAGATTTTTAAATATTTTCTTATCATCGAGAACAAACATAAATAGATAATGTTTTTTAAAATAAATTTTAATGTTATAAATACAGTGCAAAAAAATCGCACAAATCATTTACATTTTAATATTTTCAAAAATAATTTAAACTTAATTTTTTTATTCCTTCTTAGTTACATTTGAATACAAAATTCGCTTCTGTCAATTCAGAATTTATGGTCAATAATTATCTTTTATGAATGGAAAAGCTGAAAAAGTATAAATATTAGGTTGGTGCGTATGAAATGTCGGATTCTTAAGTGATTGTATAAAACTGCATATCTTTCTTCAAAAGCTGTTTATTCAATCAAAGTATGCTCCATTCGCTTCAATACACTTCTCCCAACGAGATTTTAAAGCGTAGATGCCTGTCTTAAAAAAATTTTGGTCTTTAGAATTAATAAACTCTGATATCGAGTTTTTTAGACAGTCTTCATTTTCATAGTGTTTGCCCCTTAAAAACAGCTCTAAATGCTTGAAAAAATGAAAATCGGTCGGCGAGAGATCCGGTGAATATGGTGGATGCTGCAATGATGAGCATACGTTTAACCGATCCAGCTTATTTCGCTCTGTCAGTGCGTGCGGTACCCACTTGTCCATCTTCTTAACCTTGCCAATCTCAGAAAGGTGTCTCAATATCGTTATATGGTCAACTTTCATCCTGATAGCAAGTTCCCTCGTGGACACGGCTGGATTCGCTTCCACTAGAGCCTTCAGGTCATCATTCTTCACAGACGTTTTGGGTCTTCCGCGCGGCTCATTTTGCAGTGAAAAATCGCCAGTCCGAAATTTTTCGAACCAACGCTGCACTTTCCGATCGTTAACCGTATACTCCCCAAACGCTTGGTTTATGTTGCGTGCAGCTTTTGCAGCACTATTACCAAGTTTGTACTCATATAAGAAAATGACGCGAATGTCGGCAGAATTCATATCGGCAATAAACTCAAAAGAAATAAAAAAGGGAAGACCATCGAGAAAACCTATTTTGCTGAAATGAGTCTCCGGCAATGGACAATACGAGTATGAATGAGTTTATGCCAAATACAAAAGTATAACGAAAACAGGGAGGAAAACGTCCGCATGTAAAGAGAATCC
>JAJQOW010002826.1:0-11738 GCA_037975125.1 Latrodectus hesperus
TTTTAATTCGGATGAAAGTTCACCCTCAGGGGTTTACCTTCTTTAGGTAAATATGGGTGTCGCAATCCCAAGGTACCCTAGCGATCTGTCCTCTTTCTCTTCTCCTTTCCATCCCTCAGGGGTTTACCTTCTTTAGGTAAATATGGGTGTCGCTATCCTAAGGTACCCTAGCGATCTTTATCCTCTTCTCCTCTACTTTTCTTTCTTTCTTTTCCTATTCTTTGTCGTCGTCGAGATCAAGACTTCTTGCTTATGTTGTATCTTGCTTTTCAATGGGTCTTACGTCCATTTTTTCCTTTGGTCTTCCACCCCATATGTTGGCCGTGTATGGCGTCCCGTAAGGAGGAAATTGGTGTCCTGGGGTCCCTTAGCGTTCCCTTTGGCCCAGGCTTCTCTGTAGACGGGTGGCTGGAGTGAGCCCGCTCTCAGTCAACCGGCTGGTGCTATGTTAGGAATGTTATACCCCTTGCATGGTGCTGTAGGGCTAGTCCTGCATTCTGGGTTGTGCGGACATGCTCGCTAGATCCTCAACCCAACATGTAGTACTATATCCTGGTGATACCCCTAAGGTAAGTGCCGAGGCTGGCTATTGCCAGAGCCGGTAACTGCCTTCCCTTGTTGGGCTCTGTGATGGGCGGGGGCCCACTGGGATGAACTTTTCTCTTTCTCATGGGTCCAAAAAATTCTGGCCACGGCGAGGGCCTTAACTCGTCACAAATTGATAGTAAATTTGACAAAACTGGAAATATTTATCCAAAGTTCATATTAATACAGAACAACGAGGGCATGCTTAAACAAATATCACCTTTCAAAATTCTCAAACAGATTAAGGCAGTTGCAGGAGAACCTAGTAATGTAAAAAAGCTAAGATCCGGAGATTTACTAATCGAGAGCTCATCTGCTCAACAATCAAAGTCTCTATTATCTTTAAAAGTTTTTGGAGAAATTCCCATCATAGCCTCAAGTCATAAATCACTTAATCAATGTCGTGGTGTAATTTCAGAGATAGACCTTTTATCAGTATCTGAAACTGAGATCCTGGAAGAATTAAAAGACCAAAGAGTTTGCAATGTCCGTCGAATCACCATCCATCGAGGTGAAGAAATTTTCCCCACAAAAAACTTAATATTAACTTTTGACTGTCCTAATCTTCCCAATTCAATAAAAGCAGGTTACCTGAATTGTCCTGTTAGACCTTATATTCCAAATCCCATACGATGCTTTAATTGTAATAGATTTGGACACTCTAAAATGTTTTGCAGATCAAAAACTACATGTACTCGATGCTCAAGTCTGGAACACCAGGAATCTGACTGTAAATCTGAACCATTTTGTATAAACTGTAAAGAAAATCATAGTGCATCTTCTAAAACCTGCTCACACTGGCAACATGAAAAAGAAATTCAACGGATAAAAACGACGCAAAAAATCTCATATCAAGAAGCTAAGAAACAACTTCAAAATACAACAATTAATTTCAGGAAAACATATGCCCATGTACTGAAAAAAACAGTATCAACTGCTGTACAAACAGACGCTTCATCAATCGCCTTTTTTAAACCTGGAACACAAAGCAAACCTACTACAGAGAAGTCTATATTTATAAAGCCACAAAAAACAAGTGACTCTGATAACAGAAAAAAGCTCAAGATTAAAGATCAACCAAATGTAACTGCTCTTAAAACCAGCCTTCCTACAGACAGCCATAGTGATATGGATACTGATATTGATAATTTTGAGTTGATTGCGAAGAACAGATCACGCCACCGTAAAAAGAACCCTTCATAATGGTGGTTCTTCTTTCTTGGAATTGCCGTGGACTCCGCACGCATATATCTGACATTAAAGACATAATAAATTCATACTCTCCTGCTTGTCTAACACTCCAAGAAACCAACTTGAAATCTCATTCTACTTGGAAAATAAAAGGTTACACGCCTTATCGAATGGACATACCTGATGATTCTGTATCAGGAGGGGTGTGCATTCTTGCTTCGAATAACTACCCCCACACAGGATTTCCATTATGTACTTCGCTGCAAGCTGTGGCAGTTGAGATACACATTAATTTTCGAATCACTGTCTGTAACATTTACTTACCACCACGTAATGCCATTCCACAAAGCAACTTAAATAAACTATTGCAGCAACTTCCCGTCCCTTATATATTAATAGGTGATTTTAATGGTCATAGTGCTCTGTGGGGAAGCACTAATACAAATTCTCGAGGACGACAAATAGAGCAACTGATAACTGATCACTGCCTCTGTCTGCTAAATAATGATGAAAAAACTCACTTTCATGCTCCTACGAAAACATTTCATTCCATAGATTTGGCTATTTGTCCTCCTGTTTTATTTCCTCATCTGGACTTGACCACTGAAAATGATTTGTATAACAGTGACCATTTTCCTGTAATCCTTACTTTTGCCGATCCACCTTCTAATGGCTTACAACCTACAACCTTCAAGTATCACAAGGCAGACTGGAATTCTTTTGCAGAACTGGCAGTTATTACAGAAGAAATGATTACAAACACTGATATAAATGATGCTGTTATTAAAGCTACAAATACTATTATGAAAGCTGCTGAAATATCCATTCCAAAATATTCCTCTCGTCCTCGAAAACTGCGGAAACCCTGGTGGAATGAAGCCTGTGCAAAAACCTACCGTGAACAAAAAAAGTTTTGGAATATTTTTCGAAGACATCCTACTACCAATAATCTAATACTTTTTAAAAAAGCGAAGGCTGTAGCCCGCAAGATTCGCCGGCAAAGTCAAAGGGACTCTTGGATACGATATACATCAAATATTACCTCTAGCACTCCTAGCAAACTTGTTTGGAAAAAGGTGAAAGCAGCTAATGGCTTGTACCAAGAATTCTCTTTCCCGATATTGACTACTAACACTGCAGTTTATTCTTCTCCCAAGGATGTAGTTAATAAAATTGGCGAAGCATTTTCTAGTGTGTCCAAATCTGACTCTTACACACCTTTTTTCCAAGAGTATAAGAGTCGTACTGAGCAGATCAACATAAATTTTAATAATTCTGAGCAGTTACCTTACAACTATGAATTTCACATGTATGAACTACAAAAGGCTCTATCCAAGACCCATAATACCAGCCCAGGTCCCGATGGAATTACTTATCAAATGCTCCGCCATCTAAGACCAGTCTCTCTCACCAATATTCTGTTCCTCTTCAACAGAATCTGGAAGGAAAATACTTTCCCTTCTATGTGGCAAGAAGCAATAGTCATCCCCATCCTAAAACCAGGAAAAGACCCCAAAGACCCATTAAGTTATCGTCCTATAGCCTTAACAAGCTGCCTTTGTAAAACGATGGAACGCATGGTAAATAACAGTCTTGTTTTTTACTTAGAAAACAATCGGTGTATACCTCAGCAGCAAAGTGGCTTCCGTCAGGGTAGATCTACGTTAGACAATATTATTAATTTGGAAAATGACGTTAGAACTGCTTTCGTTCGTAGGAACCATCTTGTATCAGTATTCTTAGATATTGAGAAGGCCTATGATAGAACCTGGCGCTATGGTATTATTCGGACCTTACATGGTTTTAATCTCCGTGGTAACCTACCACTTTTTATTCAAAACTTCCTACAAAAAAGAAATTTTAAAGTGCGCATTGGGTCTGTTTTATCTAGATCCTTTGTCCAAACTGAGGGCGTCCCTCAGGGTAGTGTACTTAGTGTAACATTATTTATTGTTTTTATTTCCAAGATTTTATCTATATTACCTTCTTGTATTAAAAGTACACTTTATGTAGATGACTTACAGATTTCCTGTCAAGGTTCAGATATACATTCAATTGAACGACAACTACAGATGGCTGTAAATCAAATTACTGACTGGTGTGACAAAAATGGCTACACCATTTCACCAAGTAAGAGCAGTTGTATTCATTTTTGTAGGAAACGTGGCCTTCACCCTGATCCCAATATCCAACTTCAGGAGGTATCCATTCCTGTTGTTAATGAGATACGATACCTTGGGGTAATTTTTGATAACAAACTTACCTTCTTGACCCATATATTACATTTGCGCAAAAAGTGCGAAAGATCTCTTAACATACTAAAAGTTCTTTCCAATACTTCTTGGGGTGCTGATCGAACCTCATTGTGCAGAATATACCAGTCTATCATATTGTCCCGTATCGATTATGGCAGTGTGGCTTATGGTTCAGCTTCAAAGTCTGCCCTAAAATGGTTAGACCCAATTCATCACGCTGCACTTCGTATCTGTAGTGGAGCGTTTCGTACCTCACCTGTCGACAGTCTCTATGTTAACTGCAACATACCTCCTTTAAAACTACGACGCATTAAGCTTTCCCTTAATTATTATTTCAAGAGTTTTTCTACTCTAAACCATCCACTAAGGTTTGCAAGAGTTGACTCTACGTTAAAGAGACTTTTTAACGCTCGCCCTTCTTGCACTCCTCCCTCTTATATAAGGATTCAACCTCTTATAGAGGAAGCTAATCTTCATTTAACTCCAGTCGAGATTGCTGACTACAATAGTATTCCCCCATGGGATTTTCCACAAATATGCTGTCTAAACAATTTTCTCTGTTTAGCAAAGAACATACTGATCCCATAATTTTCAAACAAATTTATGGTATTCATCGGAATCAATTTCATGATTACTTCCCAGTCTTTACTGATGGATCAAAAACAGAAAGACACGTCGGCTGTGGCATAGTTTACGGCACTAATATCTATAGCTATTGTCTTTCGTCAGTCTGTTCTATTTACACTGCTGAAATTGTTGCCATTTTGAAAGCTCTTAACATAATCAAGTGCTCTCGCAGCCGCAAATTCTGCATTTATACTGACAGTATGAGCATTATGAAACAGCTTAATTTTTCTCAACATTTTCATCCCCTGATTAATAAAATCTTAGTTTTGTTAAATGAAATGTCTCGTAGTGGTTTCGAAATATTGTTTTGCTGGATACCTAGTCATGTCGGTATTACTGGCAATGAATTAGCAGACTTAGCTGCTAAAGAAGGTAAAGACCCTATAGACCAAGCAATCCCTTATACAGATATCAAGCATTCAATCTCTGTACATACGCATTCTGTTTGGCAGAACTCTTGGAATACGCAAGTAACAAATAAACTTTTCCGTGTTAAACCTCACATTCGGAACTGGAGTAATATATCATACAGACGTGCTGACGTTATTTTATCCAGACTTCAAATCGGTCATACTCGTTTGACACATAGTTACATTTTATTTAAGGAACCTGCATCTCTGTGTTCGAGTTGCAAAATAGTTTTAACTATATATCATATCTTAATTGAATGTCCAAATTTTAACCATCTTCGTCTTACCTTTTTCCACAACACTGTTTTAAATTTACTGGACTTGATTGGGGAAATACCTCATCCAAATCTCTTTGCTTTCTTAAGGACTATCAGAATTTTGCACTGCTTATAACGCATTCTCTTTACTCCAAAAAAAAAAAAAAAAAAAAAAATTTAATAAGATTCAAATTTATAATCTTTTACTGCAATAAACTTGTTTGCCAATTTTATAATGTATATTTTATTCTAATTTCAAAAGTTTTTTAACCTTTCGCTCGGCGCAGTATGTCCTTTTTGGATTTTGCGCCAGAAAAAGACAATCAATCAATCAATCGGATGAAAGTTCTTTGTATTAATTTTCCATTACTTATGCAAACACGTAAAAATGAGTATTTATTTAAAAAATGTTGCCCAATAACACATTAAATATTCACTATTCAACAATTGTAAGTTTCCTATTTATCAGCGTATAAAAAGTGTTTCTGAAAAACAAATAATACATGCTCGCATACTCAGTGAAACATAGTTCGTAGAAACATCTCAACTTATTGTATGTTAAATTCGAGTTTGAAGCACTTGCCGAATTGAGCACCCAAACCAAAGAAACCGGTCGAGCATGTTGAAAGCATGTACGTTACCGAACACAATGGGCCAGTTGATTAGATCCAGCAAGTTGGGTTTTATAATAGATAGGACACTTTTCAGTACTCAAACAGCTTTTTGAACTGAGATTTTATAATTACAGACACACAAGGATCGTTGACCTTGATGCGCAAGTTTAATAGAAATTGTACAATAAACAACAGATTATCTGATGGCAGTTTTGGTTCATTTACTTCAAAAGCTTTTTAAGAATCGAAAAGTTATTATTAGATCATAACTGGTCTTAAAACGCAAATTATATTAAAAAGTTGTCTGGAAAAGTGCACTCGTATAATGCCTCTTGTTCAACAATACATGACGCTGATGACAGTTTAAAATTAAGTTAAAATATAAATCACAAATTTCTGATTTCGTGTTATCAAATGATATGTTTACGTTTATGAAAGTAATGCAAAATTATTAGAACTGTTTTAAGCATTCCTGCTCATAAATGATCATGAAATGCCTCAAACTTTGAAGACTTATAAGGATGAATTTTGAAAGTTTGAGAAGGAAAAAATAGGCATAGAATTCTGTCAATGTTGATGTATGCCTCACACAAATCATTTAGGAGTTTTAAAAAGTCAGATTTCTGTAACCCGATTTTAAAGTCCCTTTTTAATAAACATCGACAATTTTATAAGGCGAAATTCCTCATTCAAAATCTCTTCGTATCTATGAAAGACATTAAATTTTTTTAATAATATTTAGCTGTCTCATTTTTCTGGCTTTCTTAAATTTGTACTCCTCATTCATATCTTTATTCTTCTGAGTCTTTCATCCTAAAATTTTCAATTAAATCTTAGCCAATGATTTACTTAAGCATATAATTTTATCGAAGATTACTTGATTTTTGGCGCAATTTATCCCCTCTTGGGATCTTGTGCCAATAAAATCAAATCAATTGTAATAAATCGCTTAAGTGAACAAGATTTTAATTATATCTTTAAAGTAGAAACACTTTCTTTGCTCTTGATATTACCTATGAAATGTGAAACTTGAATGAATTTAATATGAGAAGTATTTTCTAATTGGAATATGAATTAAAATAATTTTTTGGGACTTTTTCCTTTTTAAATACTAGATCGCGGTTGAATTATTTATTTTAAGTAAAATGCTACCGTAGAACGAATTAAACCATTGACTATTGTATGCCAATATAAAATTTCCGCAGGTAATCGACGGCGAATAAAATTCATTTTTATTCTCAAATAAATATTAAAATAAAATATATAAAATGTTGAAAGGAGATTAAAACAAATATCAAATATACAAGTAGTCTTTGTAAACATTTGTCTTCAAAATAACAAAAAATTACGTTGAAGAAAATGGAGTAACGAACGGAAGAATAAATGAAAAAAAATATATATAAATGATGTAATTTTTTAGTGGATTAATTACTACTTTGAAAATTAATTATCAATAATTATCGTGCAATAACCCTCTAGGTGTAGAAAAATCTATCAGAATAATCAAGAAGTATACATTGATCTTAATGAGTGCAGACACGTTGACCTAAATCTTTTCCAATGTTAGTATATGTTCAAAGATTTATGGCAATAAATCAACACCTAAATCGACTTATTCTGAACAATGATTTGGGTTTTTCCCATTTTTATGTATGATATTAAATCTTATGAGTTGAATATATTCAGCTATTAAATAGTACGCTCACGTGACCTGAATTAAGAACTTGAGAACATTTTTTCTCACGTAATCTTTGGTACAGCTTATCCTTTTTGCACCTTGCTCCAATAAAATAACCAATTTTCTATGATTTATCAATCAGATTATTATTGCTCCATTAGCTGTTCAGTAAGTGAAGGTAAAATGAAATAGGTGATATTATGAAAGTCGAAAGTTCTGTGATTTCATTATTTCTATCAAAATAAGTGAACAGAAATTTATCTTTTGGATGTCCACTTATAATGTGAAGACTTCTTTTATAAACTGCATAAATTACTTTCTTAAATTCCTGTTTTGTGAAAACAGAAGGCATTATATACAGAATACGAAACTATAATTTCTTTCATGTTCTTTTGATAAAATAAATTACATTTCTGGCTTTTCAACACATCATTACTTTTAAATAATGCTTTAGCTCTCCCTTGTGTCTTAAGCCATGTTCCAAAGAATACCTTACCGAACTGGTCTTAAAATTCAACAGTTCGTGTACTTGAGATTCTTATTAGGCATGATAATTAATAGTAGTTCCGAATCCATTTTAAATTGTGAGACCCCAATGGAATTAACTTTTTGTGTAAAGTGTGTGGCTGCTGTGAATGAAAGAATTAACTTGTAAAGATTGTATCTAAATTGTCGAATTGAATTCGTATTATGCTATTCAAAAGGAAAAAAAATAAAATCAATTTCTTCTGTTATTTTATTGACCCCAGCAATGCGATGCCATTCAATTACGTTGCATCTTATTGTGTTGCATACTAATAAATACAAATATCAAGATAGCAAAGTATTTGCATTTTCAATTGATTTTAGACATTGTAGTCTGGATTAGTAAGTTTCCCTATTACTGTTTGTTGTAAGGAGACTGGGATTATATATAAATTTATCGAAGTTTGAAGTCTTCCTTCCTCCTAGAAGAAAGTTAATTTATACAAATTATACTTTTGATTTGGTTGTAAAATTTCGTTTCTTGTGTGAATTTGTTGTCTATTTAATTTTTTTTTTTACCTCACAAAAAGAAATAATCCTGGATCTCCGTACTACTATGCAGTATTTTGAGATTTTTACTCAGTGATATCCTTTTCATCTACTTACGTTAATTCGGGTTTTTTTTTTTTTTTTTTTTTTTTTACAAGGATTGTAAAATTTAGATTCACTTTGTTGAAATTTGGACAGTTAAAATTACCGTGTAAATGCTTCTTAATTTGATGAAAAAATACTTGATATGTGAGGTGAGGGGTTTAATAACAATTTCATATTGTATTTATTTAATACAGTCGTCTTATTTAAAAATATACCTTCTGTAATGTCGGTTAAATATTGATTATATGATTTATCGTTGCAATTAATGATCTATAAAAATGAATTGTCGAACTTTTCTCTCTCTCATTTTTATATCATTTGTTCCTGATTAGCTCGCTTATAATTATATTTAGTTAAGAATTACTTTTATTAAATGAAAGTAAAAATTTCAAATTGATCGATTTATATATAGAAAAGTTGTTTAAGAATTTTAAATTTGCAACTTTTAAAAGATTATTTGTGTAATTATTATATTGCCTTTTTATAAAAATATTAATTTTATTACTTGATTAAAAAAATTTCTTATAAAATTATTTTCATCAATTCTTGACGTACAAAAATTTAGAACGATATTGAGATCTTTTGTGTAATAAAATATGTTGAAGAATCGGATGTTTGTTTTTAATTTCATGAGATGGTGATTAGAATAGACAAATGTGTACTTGATCGAACCTTTAAATTATCACTAAAATGTCAAAATTAATTAGATTTTTCAGTTAATTGTCGTAATCGTTAAAATGAACCAGATTTTTCATTAAAACAAATTGGAATACTAGTTGGGGAATCCAATTTTAACTACTCATAAACATTCGTAATTGATGGCACTCAAATGGTATTGGAATATACCTGTTATTTTTGCATTCTGCTACATAAATTCTTATTTTTGTGTACCTTCTTTTCTTAGATTTTTGTTAACATAAGTCTTCGATGCTTTTATAAAACACTTCCGACATTTGACATGTAAATTACGCATTCTGATTTATCTTAACAATAATGGTTACATGTTATCATAGTATTGCAGGTGCAGGGTGTTATGTGATACATATAATTTGCAAAAAGAATTGCTTGTATTTTTAACTAATTATATATTTTTTATTGTAAACAAAAACGCATGTAAAAAGTGACCTCAGTGGCAAACGAGTCAAATTGTACTTTGGGTTCAGGTGTTTCCTGCTTTTTGAAATTTTCTTTAAATTGTAGATTTCGATCAAACAAGGCCTTGTTTGCCTTGTTTAAAAATATAATAAAATATACCACAGAATTTGCCTGTACGGTTATGGAAAGACAAACCCCCCTATGTATATAATGACTTTCCAAATCATAGTGTTAGGTACTTGCGCTTTTGCTTCCTAAACTAAAATTTAATCGTATTCAATATCCTTCCCATAAGTATTGTACACTATTATATACGAGGATTATTCTGAAATTTTTGAGATAAGCGCAGACGAGAATTTACAAAATAAAAATAGCGTTTTAATTTTAAAGTACAAAGTATTTTAACACAAAAGACAATTTTTTACTGACTCACTTCAACTTGTTTAGCATGGGATAAATTTTAAACAGAAGAGAAAATGGAGTTGACGCGAGAACATTTTCGCGCTATGATTTTCTACGATTTCAAAGCAGGATTAAATTAAGAAGAATGCGTTTAATGGTTGCAATTAGCATTTGGTGAGGAATCTAAAGCTCGTGCTACTGTATTCAGATGGTTTAGAGTATTTAGAAGAGGTCGCAATTTTCTTCAGGATGAAGAACACACAGGAAGGCCGCCATCGGCAGTAATCCCGGATAATGTGTCTGCCATACGAAAAATGTTAATGGATGGTAATCGCTATACCTATCAAATGATACAGAAGGAACTTAACATTGGATCCGCAGCCATACACAAAATCATTCATGAAGAATCACATATGAAAAATTAGTTTGCCGTTGGATTCTCCATAATCTAACTGAACATCAAAAAGAGGAGCGTGTCAGAATCAGTAAAGGAACTCTTAATGTGCTGAATGATGGTGGCCACCGCATCATTTCTAAAATTGTAGCAGGTGATGAAACATACATACCGTTTTTTGACGTTCCAACACGCCAAGAAAGCATATTATGGGTCTTTGAAGATGATCCCACGCCGACAACGTTAAAAAACAACGCGCATTGAAAAAGTGATGTATGCCGTTTTCTTCAGAAGTACGGGATTGGTCAAAGTCATCAAGTTGGAAGAACAAAAGACAGTAACAGCAAACTGGTATACCACTAAATGTCTTCCAGAAATTCTACAAGAACTGAATGTTAGGGGACTAATGCTTCACCATGACAATGCATCTTCACATACAGCCGGATTAACAGTTGAGTTTCTTAAACAAAAACAAATTAAAGTGATCAAACATCCGCCGTATTCACCTGATCTAGCTATGTGCGACTTTCTTTAATCTAAAAAAGAACTTACGTGGACGTCGTTTTTATTCATAAAAAGAGATTGATGTGGCTATAAATGCATTTTTTTCATCTATTCGAAGAAATGAATGGCTTGAGGCATTTAATCTGTGGAAAATTCGTCTACAAAAGGGCATTGATGCTGGAAGAGACTATTTTGAACACACCTAAAATTTTGTAAGTATGACTTTAAAAACCTAGTTGTATCTCAAAAATTTCTGAGTGACCCTCATATTTACTGCATTATTTTACATTAAACTCGCACACAAAATTAAAATGACTTGATTCAAAACGCTAAATTTATCCTACTATTAATTACTGTGACGAAAAAAAATAAAACAATTTTTCTTACCAAGAATTTTCTTCTATTAAAAATTTTAGAAAATAGGATATCTAAATTTCGTTTCTTTAATATATGTACGTAACATGTGTCAATTGCTTTTTTTTTTTTTTTAACTTCAATTGTATTAATTTTTATTGATTATATGAGTCACAAACAATGTATCTGATAATAAAGTACATGCTCACTAGAAATGCATTAATGTTTCTGTTCAAATAATTTTGTTTCAAAA
>JAJQOW010002827.1:0-11725 GCA_037975125.1 Latrodectus hesperus
ATAGATTATAATTAGTTACATATAAGAATATGGCAAATTTAAATTTGTCTAAATAAAAAATAGAATAGTAATTTTAGTATAAGCAAAATCTGTAGGCGAAGATTATCCTTTGACATACATCTTTAAGAACTTATCAACAGATATGCATATAGAATATGTATGTAGATGTTTTAATCGAAAAAAATACAATAAAATATAATATTGTAAAACAACATTTGGTAACTTACCTTTAAGTATATCTATCAGTGAAGTCAAATGTCACAAAAATGGTCCTCCGATTTAAATAAAAAGAAGTAAACACACATAGAATTTTTTCAGACACAGCAATAGCACGGTAGCTGAAGCATTCAAATATGGCGATGGACGAAAAGCTTTACCCCCGTAGTGTGACGTCACATGCGTTACTCGGAAGTATATTCAGGCTTCCTTCTCTTTCTAGGAAGCTTTGGCTAGACGCTTGTGTTAAGAAATGACTCATGAGGATTTTCCAGCGTAGATTCCGCATTGAAAGTAGGTATCTATACATTCTTTAAAGAGGAAAAAATAAGCAATACTGATATTTTTTTCTGCTACGGGTATTGATTTTGACTTGACATTAATATAAAAGCAAACGGTTGCAGGTGATTTCTTTGAATTAAACTGCGGTCTGTACCCTAAATGAAAAAAATACGTACAGCTCGATTCGCGCGCGGGAACTCAACAACATTAAAGGTATTACTCAAAAAGGTTTGTTTTCCTGAGAATGATGAATCATGACAATATTTTAAATCTTTAATATTTACAAGTTCTTAAACTTGAAACTTTTTAACAAGTAAAGACGGCGTAACTTCAGCCCCACCCCTTTAAAAAAAGTATAAACTGATTAAAGTACTGATTTTTCTCTTGCGTAGCTAAAATGTGTCAGATAATTATTAAAAGTTTTTCTTTAATTTATATATTGTAGAATATTTTAACATTCTATAATGCGATTTTTTCTTAAGAATGATGTTAAATCATATTGCCCATTGACAGTATACAATTTTTAGATTATGAAAACAGTTTATTTTCTGAACGTAAAAATTCTATAATTTCTGGATTCGTAGCTTCTTATAAAATCTTACTCTTGTTTGAAGTATAGTTAAGGTAATTTTAAGTCATTTAGAAACATAGGGTGTTAAAGTTATATAATTCTTGAAATAGAAAAATTTCCTTATTGTTGTTTTTGAATTTAAAGTTGCAACATAAATATTCGCAGCTGTTGATGTTAAATAATCAGCTTTTGAGCAAATATAAGATTTCAGAAAGTAAAATTTAGACTAAGTTAGCCCTCTTTTATATTTGTGGAAAAATATGGATGGAAAATCTATGTGTGATGTTCATAATATTTTGTGTTCCTGCCAAGGAAACGTCAATAAGTAAATGCACACATTTTAATTTAATTCACACTCATAACGAAGAAGTTAGAATGAAAATAATGAATTTAATATATGAGCAAATATATAATTTATATATTGAGAAATATGGTCAGTTATCATAATAAAAATGTCTTCAGTTTTCTTATGTAATTTTGTCAAATTAAATTGTGTCAAAACAAATTAAAAATGAGTAATAATTTATTACTAATTGCTTCAGTTTCTCAACAGGTTATACTATATATTAGTATTAAGACTGTTCTGTCCTATTATATATCAGTAATAAATTATTTACACATTAAATGAAAGGAAAATAAAACGCTAACAATTTTTGAAGATCTTTCCTTCTTGATCCTTCTTGTTATACTTTTTAGAATGCCTCATGTACCCAATGCCAGTATTCTTTCGTAAAGCAGTTAAAACAATAAATTGACTTAACTACCAAAGGATAATTTATATCACATGTCGATAGTTTGCTGGTTGAGATTGTGACATCATGAACGTGGTTTGATATAATTTGTTTATACTTGTCTAATTTATTTCTGATAACATCACTTATATTTTTATATAGTAATCATTTATTTTAATTCTTAAACAATAAGGGAATTTAGATTGAAGAATGTGTGTTGTTATTATGCATGTGTTTAAAATATTGCTAAAAGTTGCTCAACATACATTATTGATAGACATTTGTGAACTGCAAAAATTTTATAATTTAATAGAAGAATAATTTATTAAAACTTCAAAAATTTGAAAAAGTTTAATAATATTAAGCGACTTTTTCTAAACACTAGTGCATTTACTCATCCTTATCTTATGTTGTTTGCAAAACATTTTCATATATTTTCTATTTTTGTACATTTTTGGTGCATTACACATTGACAACATACTGTCCGGAATCTTTCAACACACCTATTTTTAAGATACATCCTGTAACAGTTTTCCTCTTAACAACAATGATGAGATCCACAAAGAGTATTAACCAGTGAAAATGAATTATTTTATCGCAATCTATTGAGTGGAATTCAGATAAAAAAAACCAGCAAATTTTGCTCTGGTTTGTAAAATCAAGTTTACTTTATTCTTTTTTAATTTAAGAAAATATTTTATTCAAAAAATAGTCAATCTGTATTCAAATTGTGGATTTCCAACATCTACAAATTTCTAAGCCCAAGCTGAGATTCAAACAAACAATTGAACCAAAAGAAGTGAGTAATACCTTCGGATATGATTAATATTTGAATGGCGGAACTAAGGGCGTGTGACATTTTACCTTGAAAACGGTGCGTTGTAATTTAAAAATACTAAAATTATGTTCAACTGCTAAAATTGAAATTTAGAAACAATGACCAATACAGCATCCGGAGATTTTGCAAGCAAAATCCAGATTAAAAATTTCAAATTAATATTTCAGTTGTCACAGTCATTGTTAGCCAACACGATAAATCAATAGATTTGACGAGAATATAAACTTGCTGGTTTGGTTGGCTTGTCGCTCAACGGTCATTTTTTGCACACGAGGACTAATTAGACCTTGACCTACGGTTTAAAGTGGATTCCGAACCACTATAAACATCCATGCTCAAGATGGGATTCAAACCAACGAACTGTTGAACTGTAGGCAAGAGCATTAACCATTCAGCCACCAGCTCGGCGAAAACTTGCTGATTTCCAGGTAAAATGTCAATCAGGCCACAGTTAGATCCTGCTAACGACAACCAGAAGTGATAGAAATAATATTTTGTCTAATGTTATCAGCAGTACATTTATTCACTTTAGTTAGCAAATTTAACTTTCGTTTATCTTACAAAAACATGAGTTTTGACAGCAAAAGCATAATTTTTTGTATTCTGAAATGGAAAGTTTCAAAATGTTTGAATTATGTATTATACAGAAGAAGATATTTGTAAGAAGTATATAAAATTCATGACATTTAAGATATTAAATTAATACTTTAAGAACGTACAGTAGAGATAATTAAATTTCTTTAAGGATACAAAAGAATTTTCCAAAATTTCACTTATATAATATATTTAGCTTATTTTTATAGGTTTTTATACATTTTTTTCCTTTGGCGCAAATAAGAGAAAAAAAAATAAAAAAGATATTTCCGAAGTATGAGGCTAAATTTATGGAATCCAAATGTAAGGAACGAAATTTAAATTCAATGAAATCAAAACCTGACTAAGTTACACTACACCTTAATTTTTAGAAGTTAGAGAAATGAATAGCACAAAATAAAGCAAGATGCATCGTTTTCACTCATATACAAGAAAAAGTTAAATTTTTCTTCAAACCTGTAATTTCTGCATTCCACACTTCTTTTAGTGTTACTTTTTAAATATATTTATATAAGTAAAGGAAAAATCAAATGTGTGTGCGTGGAAAATAAATTAAAAATGGACTCGATCAGTTAATTCTAGCTTTGGAACTTAAATTTCTATTAAGAATAATAAATAAAATAAAGTTCCT
The DNA here is from genome assembly GCA_037975125.1 of Latrodectus hesperus. Lineage (NCBI taxonomy): Eukaryota > Metazoa > Arthropoda > Arachnida > Araneae > Theridiidae > Latrodectus > Latrodectus hesperus. Next base: position 3,864 of record JAJQOW010002827.1, read on the forward strand.
ATTTTTTAAGGACATTGATTTTCAAGATACTTTCGATAGTATAATCAGCTAAATGTGTAGATGAAACATTTTAAAAGATATATTTCTTTCTATGTTTTAAAACTAAAAAAAAAAAGTTTGTCAATATTTTATAAATAGTTTTATCTTTTCAAGAATGTTAAGCAAATATTTTTATTTCCTAATCAATCTTATCTGCAAATTAAATACTAGAACAAAATTTTTTTTCTTGATCTATAATCAATTTCGAGATATTTTACAGTTTAGTATTACAAGGTCGGGAATGATGAATGCTTTTCTAAAAGATATAATGTGGTGTCATATTCTTACTCCGAAAGGGCGTGGTTTTAAACATTAAAATACTAAAATTATCACCTACCTACTTATATATATTCATATTATATACTCTACACTAATTCAATATTAAATTTACTGTAAAATGTGTACCCCATTCAGGAATTCGAATTTTTGAACGAATTCTAACATATGAGTTTTAATTTTCCAAAGAATTTTACATTAAATTGTGCTTGTAACATCTTACCCCTAAATGGACTTACTTTCCTTACACTTCTGAAAATTTAAATAATATAGAGAAAACTAATTTTCGAGCTAAGATAAATATGAAGGATTTCATTTCATTGACTACTGATATATGTACGTAATGGGTAAAAATCATTGGATGTGTTATGAAGATTAGTATTTCTACAAAAGTAAACGCAAAGACCTTTCAAAGTATTAGGGTATAGCAATGATCAAAAAACCGTACAGCGAATTTATTTCGTGTAGTTTGCATTTTTCTCTCAAATAAACCCAAATTTGAATCAATACAAGATACTTGCAATTCAACATACAATGTAAGATTCACTGAACGTTACAATTGCGGGAGTATGTTAAAGAAAAAGATAGACATTATGTCCCTTAAAATACCGACCAGAGGAATATTTATGGCGTAAATAAAATTATTGGAAAAAATTGTTCCAATGTATACCATATTACGTGGGAGCTAAAGAAATTTTTGCAGGAACATATTTTTCAGTTGTCTCTGAAATATTCAACATAACTTTCAGAATTTGAAAGGGGATTCAACATTGATTATTTCAAGAAGCCTAGACATTCTTCATTCATTTTGGGAATTGCTGTATCGATTACGTTGATAAATGTTTAAGCGTCTTTGAATCAGCACTATCAAAATCTACAATGAAATATATTTTATCGTCAAAAGCAACCTATTGTTTATAAAGCGTTCAATGTGATATATTTTACGCGCAATTAGATTTATTTGTCGAACACTACTACGTAAAATCTGAGAGGTAACGAGAGGAAAATGATAGCTGTTTTGCAACTCATTTCTTATAAATAAATTGAACAATGGCTGCAGAGGGGGATGACAGTTACCGAGATTGACGGAATTATACGCTGTTGAGCGTATGTGGATTAAATATTTCTCGCCGGTATTAAGCGAAGAGAAATAAATATCGAATATCAATCATCCCTTCTCGCGACCGCAAGAATTGATTTCACCCCAACTCCACATAGAATTACGGCTGTCAAAAATACTGATCAAGAAAAATGATCTGGGAAGCTGATTAACTAAAACAATAAGTCCCAGAGTGGATGATATAATGTGGCTGTAAATACGAACTACAGACAGTAATCAGGCTTGTCATGTTATTTCTCATAGAAGCAGCCTGATGAGTAGTATTAAATGGATTAAAAGTGATGGAGAAAATATTTCATGTAAGTATGCAAATAATACCAGACACTGCATCATGAAGAGGTTTCCTGAACAACTGAACTGATGTATGAAAACTTTATCGGCTGAATTTAGAAATGGGTACTGAGGACACACATACGAGACTGAAAGCTGAAATTATAATTTTGATGTAATTGAAATGTAAACGCAAATCCTGGGAGTTTCATGAAACCAAGGAATTTATTAAAATTAAAAAGCTCCATTTTAACAGCTAAAAGGAAAGTCATCTGTCACTCAAAAGTGCAAAGAATCTTCGTCCGAGGGATGTAGAATTACATTATCAAACTCATTAAGTAGACAGGCATATCTTATAATACACATGCTGATCTATGAATATTTCATTTTAAAATCCTTCGCTGTTTTCAGTCTTCCCAAAAAGCGTTTCTTTTATTGTTAGAAACTGAAATTGTTTTTGACCTTATTTTAAAATTTTCAGATAAAATTTTAGGGTGTATCGAAAATGAATCATTCAGTCTGCTGCATAAGAAATGACTTTCTTTGTAGTAGTTGCATAACGCGTCTTGATTGAGGAGTGTGAATGTTACACCTGTTCCTATCGAAACGCTCGTCTTGCGTCTATATAGGAATAGATGTAATCCACTTTAGAGGTAATTATTCTTTTCCCCTGTTTTCAAATTGGAACAATTCTTGAACAGAAGTGAATGTGACTCTCACACTTGACCCAAGACTCTGTTTTAGTACAATTTAACGATTCGATGCCAATTTCTCCATAATAAGCTCAAGTAAGTTTGAAACGCTGGGTGGTCTTTGAGTGTTAAAAGTTGTCATGGTTACATACTTATACCAAGCAACAAAATACTGCGGAAAATCTTGTGCGAGAAACGGCAGAACTAGATGTTTATTATTTAAATACTTGACATGTGTAGAACAAAATACATGTGTAAGACAAAATATAGTATGAACTGTAGAATATTTAATAAAATTTAAGTTGATATAGAGAACAAAATGATGTGTTGTTTACAAATAAAGGCTAGCGATCAAGGTTTCGATTTACAAAAACAATATCAGAAATTCGAACAAATTACATATAATTAAAATTGTTGCATCTACATGCACTTAAACATGTAATCATACCGGGTCCCTTGAAGCACTCCCGAGGCTTCAATACAGCTACAATTCTAAAATATTACATAAACTATTAAATATTACATAAACATTGTAATAAAATGTGAATAAAAGGAAATTAAAATTAAAAAAATAATGATAAAAGTTATAGTTCAATAATGTTTCTTATGTTAAGGACTCAGCTTAGCAATAGGTCATATAATTTCACCGACAAAATGAACACCACTCTAACCTTGTTGTCCGTTCAAGGATAAACCCGATTTATTATTCCCAACTTCCATTGTAGAGAAGGGAGGTTTTATTACATGATTAAAATAATTTCAATAAGGGATAAATTTTCCTCGAATTTTTCCATTTATATTTCTGTTGTAACTGCGAGAAATATTCTTGTGTCTGCAAATTTTTTAAAAATGAAGAAAGTTTAATTATCTCCTTTTAAAGCGATCCACAACAGATTTTCATTGTTCAAGATTATTTTCTTCTGCAAATGTTGTGAGGGCTGTGCAAATGTTGTGAGGGAGTTTTGAATTCAGACAAGTTTCAATCTGTGATATAAGGTAGATAAATTCTGCATAATTCAACAAGCTACTCCCAATTCTCTTAGAAGATGTTATTTCAAACATTTGACTGATGATCCCCATATTCCTCCTAAATGAAGAGAACCTAGAGAAAGAAGTGCCATTTCACATTTTCTGAAATCAAAAATGCTTGAAATTATTCACTTTTTAGATACAATAAAAGTGCATGGCCTTTCTCTTCTCTGGCACATTGGAAGTTAGTTCCAAAGTTGCTAAATATTTCTTTCGGCTTTAATGTCCTCATTATAAATCTTTTTAGAGCATCTAAGCAAGTTTCCGAGCTAAGAATTTCAATAACTTCTAGGTGTACAACTTTGATATTGCAACAAACAAAAATGCAAACATAAGGCTTAAATTATTTTTGCCGATGACAAGAATTAGGTATTATTATGAATGAAACAGAACATTCCAAACCAACTTGATTAAACCCCTTAGAAGGTACAATTCTACATGCTAGCAAATCAGTCATATTTGTTTCGACAACATGGGCACTATGACAACAACATATAATACATTGTTTTATTAGTTTTCTAATCCCAAATTTTGCAGCAATGATCCATTATCTTTGTCTGATTAAAGAAAGCAAAAGTAAAGGAGCTGCATGAAAATAAGTTTCATGATCATTTCTATTTATTAGCTTAGAAATGTAATGTTTTGAGGAAGAAGTTTGGATGCTTTTTATCTTCAGATAGATGTTAACTCTTTAAACCTCCCTCAACATCAATAATTCCTTTTCTATTTAAGAATAAACTCAAAGAATGTATTCAGATTTTTGACTTTATCCATTTCCAGCAAATAAAATTTCTTAAGAAAATATAGAACGCTGGATATCAATAAGCAAATATGCGACAAAATTTTAACAAAGAAAATTTTTTTAAAAATAATAAAGCATCTCCACTTTTGATTAAATTAACAGTACAATTTTCCGTTTCCACCCTAATTAAGAGAGGAATTTCCGAATTCATTTTCAAGTCTAACTACACTAAAGATTCTGCATCAAAACGTTGTAACCAATGTGGTCCATGAAACTATTGAAGACATTCAATTAACACATTACTTTTCAAACCTCTTGTAGTTTAATCGGCAGGGATAACTTTTCCTTCAATATCACTCAAATATTTTAACTGTGATTTCATTTCTACAATATAGGTGCTAGAATTCGGTATCTTCTTGATTTACTACTACTTGCACATGCATTTTCTCAATAATTGCACAAACAGCAATTATATTTAATCTAAATCTAATTATAATGCCAAACAGATCTGATTGAATTGTAGCGCCAACAAATAATAAATCATTGAGTGAAAACGTATGAGATGCTTTCGCGAATGCATCAAAAATGACATATAGCTTAGTAGTGCCGCTTGTAGGCCTTAATACTGGAAATGAGGTAGGTAGTACATAAATGAAACTGTGAGCTCAGAATTAGTAAGTAGTTTAATAAGAATCAAACTAACATATTCATTGATTAAATCTTTGTATAATTTGTACATGTCATATTTGTTAACTAAACTATTTTCTAAAAGCAAAATCTTTTGAGAGTAAATTCTCTTGAATCACCTAATTTTCGAGGATGTTCCTTAAAAGATAACTTAACTACATATTCACCTGTTCTATCTCTACAACAAGTAGTTTTAAGATTATCTTCATATTTCAGCTCTGATTTTAAAAAAGTTGGATTTTCAGAAACTTTTTTTCAAAGACCAGAATCCTTTAAACATCTCATCAGTATTTACACTTGTGTCCATAAATTAATGATTATGCAAGTTCAAGCAAAGAAAGAGACAGAAGCAAAACAAATGCGACATATTTGTAAACTCTATTTTTTAAAGAAAAGGTAAAGAGCAAAAAAAGAAGCTATATGTTTGACATAATTAATAAAATTTGCGAATTTTTTTCCCTGGAGCAAATTTCGAAAAAGAACTTAATTTCAAAAACCAATAAAACATGATTGGGAGGATAGGTTATACATAGTATGCCCCCCAAACAATGCAATACAATGCCTAAGCATGCTTAGTATCAAATTATCCATCTGGTCTTACAGAATATTAAACCACTCATCAACCAATGCACTCCGAAATTCCGGTAGACATGTTAGAGGAGGTTGAAGGGCTGCAAGGCGACGGCCGAGCATGTGCCACACATGCTCTATTGGATTCAACTCTGGTGAGTATGCTTGCCAGTCCATTTGAGTGATATCCTCCGATTGAAATCATTCGTCTACAAAGCTTTAACGGTGAGTACGGGTGTTGTCATCCATAAACAGAAATTCTGCACTCATGGTGCCACGAAACTAACGTACTTGTGGTTCCAGAAGATCATCCCGATAGATGTGGACTGTTATGGTTTTATTCTAAACATACATGTTAGTTCTGGGACCCAGAATAATTCCTCCCTAAGCAAGCAATCCTGCACCTCCGTATCTGTGCGGTTCAATGATGTTCTCTATGTGGTAACGGGTACCTAGCCCTCTTCTTATGAAAGTCCAGTGATAATCAGACTGAAAGCTAAACCTAGGCTCGTCGAAAGACATCACTCAAGACAACTGTTCTGTTGTAAACAATGCATGCTCTCTATTCCAGGCCAACCGCAAGCGACAGTGAGTTGAGGTAAGTGGAAAACATCTGACAGGCCTACAATCCTATAGACCAATGTGCCCTAAGTGTCTGTACATGACAGCTTTGAAATTGTCGTAACGCTAGCTGAGGAGAACTGACGAGACATGTCTGATGCTGTCCTCCGTCTGTTTTTTTTGCATTAACTTCCAAATACCGATCTTCATTCAAAGTTGTAACTCGGCGGTGACCTGTGGTGTATCGTCTATTCACATTACCATCATCTTGGAACCGTTGCCAAAACTTGGAGAGGATACTTTTGGGTGATTCCATGTTCCTCGGACACTTCGCCGATAATAGGCGGCCGATAATTCTACCACGTAAAACGTCCAAATGCTTCCTTTGTGACATAACTATGTGGTTATTACTGTGAAAGGCTTTTAAAGCGCTTGTGAGCAAATTTGCTTTTTGCAACCGTTCCTTATATATCCCTCTCGTACACTCACGTTATTGTGACGTAATTTCGGTGCCGTTTGGTGATTTCTAATAATTTGCGTATTATTCTTTAAGATGAATGGGTGATTCCAAAAGGGTGTTGTAGTAAATATAAAGAGAGAAAAATGTATCTAATTTTCCGTTAGTCTGCAAATAAGTTGACTCCAAACATAAAATTTAAAGATTAGCTCTCATTTTACTGAGATGAAGCTTTTCTACACATTCATCAGTGATGAAATTAGCATGTGAACTAGAATCTAATAATGATCATCAAAGTACAAAATTTCCACTAGAATTGCGAATTTGAATGAATGCAGTACACAACAAAATGTCTTGATTTTTATATCCATGTTTCTTATAATTGGAGTTTATCTGTTTAGAAAAACTAGGAATAGCTTGCCTTAGTATGTTTTCGTGAGAAAATACTGTAGCATTTGCAGATAACTTGTTATTATTTGCATAAATCTCTGCAACATTATTTAATTCTAAAAAGTGCAATAAGGAATTATGTTCATGATCGCAAGGTTTGCATTTATTTGCACTCTTACATGACTGAACCTAGTGCATAAAAGAAAACAATTAAAACAAAATTTATTTTATTTTACAAATTCAAATCTTTTGAAACTAGTAATTTTAAAAAATTGTTCACACTAACAGAAATTTTGATTTTTGTTACAATTCATTTAATACTCGTTTCTGAAAGTAGGAAGTGATTTTAGAAAAGAATTTCTTAAATTCTTTAGAAATAAATTTACTGTTTTGAAATAATCTAGTTTGCTCCCTTTGAAACAAAAGTAAATTAGTTAGTGTTCGTAATTCATAATAATTTAAGTGACATTCATTCCACATGCGTGTATATTTATCTAATATTGCAACTATTATGTAATGGGTCAATGTATCTGGAAACTAATCTTTCTCTTTATCTAAAACATTTACAGATTATATGCATTCATTAATTATTCCTTCAAGTTATAAACTGAACAAGGAGAGTCTGCAGTAAGTTGCTTCTCGATAGTAAGTTTTTACATTTAATTAATATTTAATCTTTTACAAGATAAGTAACATAGTTACTAAAACACTTTTGTTTGAATATTTATCTTAAAAAGAATCCCATGTTATTTTATAGTTTTAATCTGGTTTAGGAATTGCATATAAAATTTAAGAGTATCTGATTTACAAGAGCTTTCTAAATATAGAAACATTTGAGTATTTAAAAAGTTACTATTACAAGGAGGCAAGGGTAGGTCATTTGGAGACCGGAGCTCCTGTGCTGGATACACGTATCTCCAATATAAAGTCTAGCTTAATTTATCTAACAATTTTTAGTCTTAAATTATAAAAGTTTTTAACAAGTGATTTTTGTTCAACATTTAATTTGGAGTTATTATTTAAGATAAA
>JAJQOW010002828.1:0-11684 GCA_037975125.1 Latrodectus hesperus
TGTATGAATATAGTAGTAAATAGAGAATACTTGTTGCACTATCCTCATACATGTTGGGTGCGATAATTATTCATACTAATATTTTTAACATTGATAAAGGTTTTAGTATGCTGTCTCTCTCTCTCTCTCTTGAACTATTTTCTCAAAGAATACTTAGAGAATAAAAAAAAACTTGTACTGCAATGCTAAAAAAATTATATTAGTTAGCTATAAAATCTTTAAAAAACTTCATTACGATACGTGCTTTAAATAACTACAGGAAATAATTGACACCGTAAATTCGAGTCATTGGTGTATCCTTTAATGACATATGCTAATATAATGGCTTAACTGAAAATAGTTATATTACACAATTTTCTCCTCACGTAGAAACGTATTTTTCAATAATTTATTTTTGATATTTGATCTGAATGACACGTACTTTCATTTGATTTCATTTGACACGTACTTTCATTCCATCGTTTCTTAATAATGGTAAATAAATATTGGATATCTACATTTCTTTTTAATAATTGCGATTCATATTAAAAAATTTAATAAATTTCATATAATTTCATAAATATAAAAATTAATTTTATATTGTTTTATTCTATTTCATACAAAATGTTTTCCTAAATTTTTGCACTTCAATAGAAGTTATAAATTAGAAAAATCTTCATGATTGACGGTTCATATGTTTATTTCCACAATCCAAACCTCAATTGTATCAGACATATAACTTAGAATTGGTAAGTTTTTTATGTTTTATATTCGAAATTTATTTAAGGAATTACTACTATTAAAAGAAGTGTTCTACACACTTATTTATTAGTGGTAATCTTCATGCAAAAATATCAATAATTGATGAAACAATTTCAGTATCTGTTTTAATATAAATTATTTTTCAGCAAAATTTTCTAGAAACTTCTTGAAATTAGTGCGTACAAAAGATTTATGCAATAAAATTTAAAGCAATATTTTTAGTTTTATGTTTAATGAAGTTTTGTTTTAAACACATATTTTTCTTTCTTTTTATCTCTTCATTTTCTGAAATAAATAACAGTTTTTTTCTAATATAGTAATATTTGAAATTTTTTTTGTTCATTCCGATTCGTTTTGCTTAAAATATACACTGCTAACCACCCAAATTGCGACATCAAGAAAGACAAGATATATTATAATTAAATTTATTTTGCAGGTAACATGTTGACCAAGTATCAAATGATTAAATTTATAGACTTCTGTGAAGTGTGATTCCTGTCAAAATTAGTTGCTAGAGCAGCTTCCATTGTTGGAGATCACCGCTGCCACACGCCTCATCATTGATTCAAAGAGAATTTAGATGTGTTCTTGGGGTCCAGCAGACCAAGTAACTTCCACAAGTTGCCAAAGGTGAATAGGTGTGACAGCTGGGGATGTAATCTGGGTCAATCATTGAGCACCGATGTACCATATGTTTTCTATCGGTGAAAGATCCGGTGAGCCGGCCAGGGAAGCAATTCAAACTGGCGATTTACGAAGAATCCTTGAACAATGCACACCACGTGTGATCACGCATTATCCTGTTGAAATAGGGCTGTGGGCAAGACCTAAAGGTAAGGAAGGAAAACTGGCTCCAACAACTCGGAGATGTAGCACTGGCTGTTTAAAGTACCTGCATTGCGTACTAAAGAAGTGCGAGAGTGATATCCAATACCGATTCATTCCATTATACCTGGTACAGGACCAGTGTGGCGGTGTATAAAGCAGCTGTTCAGTATCGTCTCTCCACGGTGTCTTTAGACTCGAATGCAATCATCATAGTGTTGCAGACAGAAGCGTGACTCATTAGTAAAGATAATTGCATTCCATTCTGCCGTCAACCTCCTTCTTACATTTCACCAATGACGGCAGAGACGTCTGTGGTTCTGCGTTACGGGTAGACGAAGCAATGGATGACTTGCGGGCAGACAACTCTGCTGTCAATGGTGTTGAATAGTACGCGTAGACAGTGGATGATGCTTTACAGACTGAATGTGCCGTGCTAAGGTTCGTAATATGGCTGAGCGATCCGTCACTACCATGCACACAATATGTCTATCATCAGGTCAAGTTATGCACTGAGGTGGATGAACGAATTATGGATGAACACATTTAACGAATTAGATCCTATCAAAAGCATATGCTAGATTATTTATTTTATAAAAGGAGGATATTATTTATTTATCATATCATACACTGCCTGATATTGAAAACGCAACACCAAGAAGGAGTTCAGAAAATTATGCAAATGTCAGGATAGGCACATTTTATTGAGTTACGCCAATGATGTGAAATGCTCACCTGTCCAGCGCACGTAGGATAAGATTTAAGGTGAGAAACCGGCAGAGTGGGCAATATTGTTGCCGTTATTTCTACTTGGAATATAATCATTGAAAGTTTGTTCTTGCCACAAAGGGCACCTGTAATTGTAGAGACAGCCAGGCCATCATCGACGGAATTAGTTACAGCAGACAGACGAGTTTACGAAGGGCATGGTGATCGGATTGAAAAGTGTAGATTTGTTCTTAAGGCAAATGACAGCTGATATACACCTGGAAGCGTCCACAGTACACCGGCTGTGGCAAAGATGGTGGAACAAGGAACTGTGAAAGGTTTGCGGGGTTCCGGTGCAGCCAGCACGCGTGGATCGACACGTTCAACGGAAGGCGTTGGGGGCCCACAAAGTACGTCTATCAAAATTCTTCAGCATGTGTAAGACATCCTGGATGCTCCCATATCGAAGAGAACCATTTGTTGTCGAATAGTTGCTTGTGGTTGTATGGTGTCAGTTTAGAAGACTGCCACTGACCCCACAAAATTGATGCCAAAGCCGGTGTACTTTATAAACTTCATTGTTCAATAAAGTAGCAATATTTGAAAGTGATCAAGATGTCTAATGTAAAATACGTAATACTTATATTTATTAAATGTTAGACAAATCATTATATTGCATATAAAAAATAAACCTATAAAGAATAAATCAAATGGTCATTCAATAGAAAAATTTACAATAATATTCTACTCAGTTACAAATTTCTAATAAAAAGTTAAGAAAATATCTCTTACAAATTTATCCACAACTTTGTGATGTAAGCCACGTATCAGACAACTAATTTAAAAATGGCTTAATACTATCTCTAATATTAGTTATAGCACAGTTAGAAATTTAATATCTAAGTTTTTTATTACCTAGAAAATATAGAAAAATGTTTTGTAGAAAGAATTAATATTAAAGTTGTGTGATTTCTCTCTCTCTCTCTCTCTCTCATGTGTTTATATGAATTTTTCAATGTCCACAAAAATATATTTGAATTAAGTTTTCCAAACTTTTTATCAACATAATTTGTCAAAATGATTCAATTAAGAACTGCCAATTTATTTTTATTGTGTAATAATACCTACAGTATTTTTCTGTTCAGATATTATGCTTTTTTATATGTATAAAAAATATGTACGTAAACACCTTGAAAACCATTAAATATATATCTTATTTTTGTTTTAAGGACAGTGATTTATCTTTGCATATTATTTTAAAGTTAAAAATTAAAAATTATAAGGTATAGAAAGTTAGTGATGTCATGCTGTAACCGCAAGAAATAATTTAGAATGTTATTGGTACATTTTTCAATGGTAATTTGAGAGCTAATTATACTTCTGCCTACATTTTAAATGGATTCCGATCAATAACCTACTTTAAAACTGAATTCGAAGTCACGGGATGTTAAAAAGAAAGGCAAAAATCTATTCATTCACCTCCTAGTTATGCTATCGTAAAAACAGAATACATAAAATGTAATGGAATTAGTTTCATTCAAATGATGCATGAACTGATGACGTGTAAACATTTTACTTTTCTCTAAAAATTAATGAAAAAAATTCAATTAAATCTGTTTACAAAAATATAATCAAGTACAAAATATGAAAAATATTTTTATAAAATATTTTGATTTATTACAATTAATTCAGATTTCTTACTTATGATTTTATCTTCCAAATTCTTCTTTTGATATCATAATGTCAATATTTTTCAAATTATATGAAATTTAAGCAAAAATGTGAAAGGAAGCATTGGAAAAAATTAGATTATGTTTAATCATTGATTGAAAATGTTTTTAAAGCATTCATAAATGCGGCTATATCAATTTATTTCCTTTTGGGAGAAATAAGTTATTACAAGCTTAGAAAATATGTTAGGGAAAATGTTAAGTGCATAATCTATGCTTAAACTTAAGCTTTTTTAAATATATATTATATTTGCTAAAATATTATGCATACAACAAATATATTATATTTGTTAAAATATTTCATAAAGATTTATTAAAATATTATTTTCAATTTCATATATAAAGTAAATAACAACGAAAGTCATTTTTTATTTAAACCATCATTTGTTCTTAAAATCAATTTATAAAATTTAATATCCATCAAAAATATTCTTTAGTTAGTATGGTGGCAGAAATACCTTAGTCCACTGAGCATTTTATTCATAGTATGAATGCCATAATACATACATTAAATGTTAAAATGATTATTTATTAATTTTAGGATGTTTTGTTATTAACAAATTCACACAACTACTATTTTAATAATATAAACACATTATTGGATTAAATTAGATTTTCCTGCCATTCCAGGTGTTCATATCTTTTTTATTTGTGACAACCTTATACCAGGTATTTATAATTAAATTAATGTGTCATTTTTGGGAGCTTGAAATGAATAGAATTTGTCATCATACTATTAATCACCATCCTTTACTGAAACAAACAAATGAATTGGTATTTAAGTTGATATCTCTATATTAAAAGAATTTGATGTAGTTTTATTTAAATTTTCGCAAATCTTTCTTTTTACTTATATTTAAAGTTAATGCGTCTGACCTGAAATCGATAAACGTATTACTCTAGTTAAAACATTTCCTCCGTAAGTTACATAAAACACGATGCCAAATAATACAATGCAAAGAAAAAAAATTTAAATGCAAGTATAGTAAGAATAATAAATAAAATGTTTTTAAAATAGGTCGATACGGAGTAATAGTTTAAATATAAGCAAATTGGAAGAATAACAATCGTGTTTAAAGATCATATAAGCAGCTTAATAAAAATAACTATTATGTTTAATTCTAACAAATGCCGTAAATAATTGCTTATATGTTTCAACATTTTATGAATCCGAAGTGTTTTCTGGGATAAAATAAAATATAAGATGAATTTTGAAGATGAAGATAACAGTTTTATGCAAATTTTCTTTTAGTGCGTGCGATAAAGTACTCAGTAAAATTAAAAAAAAATAAAAATAAATTTATCTAGCTTTCGATATAGTGAAAGACATTTTAAAAATAAATAAAATATTATAAAGTAAAAGTGCTATTTTTTCTTTTCTTTTCACAAGAAATAAATTCCAGTTATTACACGTTTGAATTAAAGCTAAAAAATTATTTTATTAAATCATATAATTTTTCTATCTATTAATAAACTTAAAATTGAGAAAATAAGCTTACGTTGTTTTTGTTATATATATTTAAAACATTAAAAAATATTTATACAAATTAAGTGAAAGTAGAAATAAAGCCATTTCTTAAATTTATTCTATTCTTGTTTCGGTTATATATAGAAAATGCTTGTTCATTTATATTTTGCTATATTATTTAAATTTATAAAGCAATAATTCATTCAGTATTCTGATAAAATGGTTAACTAGATAATTATGTAAAATTATTTAAAGTAAGTTAAAAATTAGATTTAATTTAAAAATGTGTATCAGAAATTATTGATTTAATATTTAAAATAAAAAAGTAAAAATAAACTTGTAAATATAGTTTCATATTCTAAAATTTTTAACAACTGTAAATGTTATTAATTATTATATTGAAACTTTCGATTGTTTTGTATTTTATATTTCTTGAAATAAACATTATTACTTAATATCATTGATATTATGTATACATTGAAGCTGAAACAGTTTTCTAAATTTTTTAAGTTGAAACTTAATAAACTCATTAGTTACTTCATAATAAACTCGTGGAATCTGTTTGTATATATTTCCGTATTATTGATAAATCAATATTTTCTGACTTTATTTATTTTTGTGAATCACATGTTTATTGCAAATAATTTCAAAGCCTTTTACTTTTATATTTAGCAAAATTATTAACAAAGGAAACTTTAGTAAATATTATTTACTTACAAGTAAAGAGATATTTGTTCTGTATTAAATCATATAAATATTGATATTTATCACGATGTTGTTTTAAAAGTTTGTCCCCTTTTAGTAAGCTTAACATTTTTTTAAGATTAAATGTCATTAGAATATGTATATATATATATATATATATATATATATATATATATATATATATATATATATATATATATATATATATATATATATATATATATATATATATATATATATATATATATATATATATATACATATATATATATATATATATATATATATATATATATATATATATATATATATATATATATTATTTAAAATGATAAATGAAACATTATGCTAGACATATAAACATAAAATAAAAATTGTAGTTCTCTAACAGTAAAAAGGTTTTCTTTTTAAATTCTGATATAATTTCTGCATTAATTTGTAAATTATTTAATTTCAGAAGCTCTTAAAATGAAAAAGTCCTTAATTGAGTTTATCTATTTATAGAAAATACAAATAAACATAGATTTCATATGAATTCTTGGAAAATTAATCTTCCTTAAAAAATGATCTGTTGAAAGATTTCATGCTAAAAGAAATATGATTTATTAAAGTTAGGTTGCGTAAATATAACGTCTATTAAAAAATATAAATTTTATAAAAATAAGCAAATCCATATTGCTCAACATGTATATATTTTTTTTTTCTGACTGTGCTATAAATGGAAAATCAGCTATGTTGGAAAAATGCTTTTCATTTTCCTAAATAATAAAGAATTTACAAGAGATATAAAAGAATTTCCTTAATAATAATAATAGTATATATATATATATATATATATATATATATATATATATATATATATATATATATATATATATATATATATATATATATATATATATGTATATATATATATATATATATATATATAGATCACATATATATGTATATATATATACACACACACACACACACACACACACACACACACACATATATATATATTTATATATATATGTATGTATGTATGTATGTCTGTATGTATATGTAAATATTATATGTTAATATAATAGTAAACTTCTTATTCATCATATTAAATGAAAGGTTGTTTCTTAAATTTTCGATGAATCCGTCTTGTAGATCAAAATGTTTTTATCCCATTCATGTTTAATCCAATTTATGTTTTCATATTTGCTATTTTAGTTACATAATAAAAAGCCATTTGCAAACATTAATATGCTATAAGTTTCAACAAATTATCTTGGATATCAGAAATTCTATGCAAAATTTTGCTTAAATTTTTAAGTCGTGGTAGCTATCACATTCATTTTATTTTAACTAAATTAATTATATTATTTTATAAGCAATATTAAAACTTTAAAAACAAGAAGAATATTTTCAAAATTTCATTTAAATTTTTAATGACATGTTCATTTGCATATGATTTTCTTACATATTATGTTTTCCCTACTTTTAAACATTGTAGTATTTTTATGAACATAATTAATTTCATACGATAGTAACAATATTATAATATACATTCTTATAAATGTGCTTTTGCTTAAATTATTTCTTCTTTTTCAATTATCTTAACTTAATTTTGAGAAGTTCTAATGAATTTAAACTATACAATCATTTTACACAAACAGAAAAAATACATGTTAGCAATATTTTATGAGTTTATCACCAAAACTATGAACTAGGAATGTTCTACCAAAAGAAAAGACATTTTTTCCAGTTGATGTTCATGTGTAAATTGTTCCTATTTCCAACCAAATATTTCATGTGTGAGTCTAAAATTGTCTACTAAGTTAAGTAACTACTGTATATTTTTAAAAAGTTTTCTAAGAATAAATAGAGAGTTTTTGAACAAATTGCCATTACCTCTATTTTTCATTTTACAAATTGTTTTTCATAAATTGAAATACTATGAATATTTTAATTTTCTTAGATAGTAAAGTACAGAATTATATATGCATTATATATATATATATATATATATATATATATATATATATATATATATTTAAAATTTGAGATTTAATCAGTGAGTTTTCAAATCCTTTTAGATGAAATTGCATTTACCAACCATTACAACTATACTTTTTGCTACTTTTCTGTTTATAAAATTGTTTTGACAGTTTATTTTTCAAAATTAACCTAATCAATCTATTTTTCAACTACATACATTTCTTATGGTTCCCTTCGAATTTTTATTCAAAGCTAATTCTTTTTAACCTTATTATAAAAATATGAATTTATAAATAAATTGAATGGTATTCCATTATCATACCTAATATGCATTCAAATATTAAATATTTCGAAATCCAGCGTTTTATATTCTGAATATCTTTACGTGTTTTCTTCGAAACATTCCTGTTTCTAGTGTGATAGATTTTATTTGAATTTAAGCAATGTGGAATCTTATTATTTACCAGTATTTAAAATGCGTTTGAAGAAATATTTTACTTTTGGAATAAAATCTCAGAATATTCTTTTAAAGAGACGTGTAAACAAGAGATTTAATGTAATAGCAAGGGTGAACTCATGCCATACTTTCTTAATACGCAGATTGCTGATAGTTTTCTGAAGGGTGATATATCTGTCTTGTGTTTGCTACACTGCAAGTGGGTATAATACTTAAGACTCAAACATTTTTCATCTACATTGTAAAACTTAGAGCAAACAGTTGGAAAAAGGAAAATACTTGGAAGGAAAATTTTTGGTGCTCACAAAAGGAAAATATTATGAACATTCTGCAAATGAAAATTGGATCTAAACGTTTTGCATTTTCTTATGTTTTGTATTAGAAAAATCATTGTAGAAGAAAAATCCACATGCATGTCTAGAAAAGTAATACGGGTTATAAGTTGCAAATACAATAATAACTAAGCGAGTTTTGCACTAAATAAAAATCACATTAATTAAGAAAATATATTAACATAATGCAATTTATATAATAATATAGTAATATTTATCTAAAGTATAAATAACATAATATATTACAATAGTATTATTTTCTTAACAACTGTTCTGTCCTCCACATTACTAAAAATGTATTTTTGACATTTAGTATTTAAGTACACAAAATTATCTAGGTGATTAAATTTGTTTTTTTTTCGAATGCATTTTTTCATATCAAAAATAATACATTCAGCATACCTAATATTGTCTTCTTGAGTGTCTTGATATGCAGGAATAATTCTGATAAGTTTTCTTTTGTCCATATTTTCTTCAATTAAAAACTTTTCTTAATTTCATATCAATAAATATCACTGACTAAATTTAAAATAAACTAATGAATTGCATTTACTTGGTATATTGTGGTATTTGTATTACTGAAAACAGGGGTAAACCCAAAATATTATATTTTAAAAAACAATTTCAAGCAAACGTTATGAAGCAGCAGACAGTCAATTATTATATTGATATCATACAGAAAATTAATTAGGTTAATATTTTTATGTAACTAAATAATTAATTAAAAATATTCGAGTTTAAGCTCTGGCAAATTAAATGTGATGTAAAAAGCTTTAGAGTATTTCTTCTTGTCATATCAGAGAATCTTAGAAGAAAGTTTTGATTTTTATTCGGCATCTGATTATTTTTCTAGATTTGAATTATGCTGTTTTTAAGGATTTTATTTTTAGCAGTTATTTTCTTTTCTAATATAATGTTGGATATGATAAGTTAGGATAGAAAAGATAATATTTAGTATGAATAAATTAAATTAGAGGATTGGATCTTGAGCAATTATTTGGTTTTTCTATAATCAAAATATTAAGTTCAATATCATTAGATCCTTAATTGTTTGAAGACATTTTGAAACCATGCAAATTTTTTTAAGACAAATATAATTTTTTAATAATTAATTTATTTGTAAATAACTGAAAAAATTATAGTTTTAAATTATAAGTACAATAAATACTATAATCAATTTAACAGGCTTTAAAATTTAAGATAAACCAATTGCATTATTACAGCTCTATCAGAAGTATTTCAAATTAGCCTTATAATTCATATGTAATTTAATATTTTTTAAGAAAATTATTTTTATTTAGAAATTTAAACTTGATGTTTCTAAAAAGAAGTATAATATATGTTTGTGTCGTTTACACAATAACAATAGTGATATTGATTTAGAAATAAAAATACACATTTCAGTTAAATATAACGATAAAACTTTATTCAAATGCAAAAGATATATTCAGGTAATGAGTCTAATTTATTCTACTATCATATCAATTATTAATTTATGAATGATACGGTATTGTTATTATCGTTTATTTATAGACTAAATATTAAATATAAACTTCATTTGAAAGATTTTGTTGTAATTCCCCTTACTCGTATGTTAATGTATAAAACATTAATAATATATAAAATATCGTACATAAAACCACAAAAAATATATGAAGTATGATCAAATATGTGAAATCATCAAGTATCTCAATCGACAATATTCCAATAGTTATTATTTAATATGTTAAGTTGAGATTTTATGTAATTATTACAAATATATATTGTAATCCTATGAAGAATCTAAAGTAAGAACAATTTAATCAAAATGTTTTTAAATTTTTCATTTTCTAAAATAATGATTTACTTTTATGTTTGTTGTAAAATATCTCCCTATTAAAAAATTGAATGATATAGTGTTTCTTTTTAATTTAAATAAAAATAATTAACAGATATTTTAAGTTACAGAAAGGAATGAATAATTAAAATTAGAATAATTATTTTAAGCAAGTTTTATTAATACATGTATCATATGAAAAGATGTGTTTATTTTAAAAGTATATATTCAGAAACTATTTTACAGAAACATTTCTCAGAAACAAGTTTTAAAATATTTCCCTAAATAAAAATATAATCCTGAAGACACAATTCTAAATTTAACAAATGTTTCGAGATTTTTCTAGACATTTTTAAGAATTTTATTATATTAAATTTCTGTGGCAAACTTTATACTTTAAGCCAATTTCAAGATAAAGTTCTTCTGCAGAGTTCTTTTCTTAAAATTTTTTATGGGATCCTAAATTAGTTAAATTTACTATATTTATTTAAAATTTTAGAGATTAATCAAACTTTTATAAATGAAAATGCACATTTTTTAAGTTAAGCATTTTTAATTTGTAATATGAAAGAAAATTCAAAATCTACTAAATATTTATAAATTGGAAAAGCTCTTTCTATAAGGAATACAATTTATTTTTTTGAATTTCTATTGGTAAATTAAACATACAAATTGTTTCATCTTCATCTTCTTTAGTGTAAAATTACATTTGTCACAATATTTTTGTTATATGTTTGACATACAGCATATATAAAAAGGAATTTTAATTTTATGAATTTATTTATAGAACATATTTAATACAGTTTAATATGTTTCAATTCAGATATTTTAAAGGATAAAAGAAGAGGATAATACTTGTATGACTCATTTAACTTATATATCTAGTCTAAAATGACAGAAAGCAAAGCACGCGGCTTTCATTTCGCAGTGC